>CAHIKZ030002224.1:6882500-6955000 GCA_903632075.3 Acanthosepion pharaonis | reverse complement strand
TATATATATATATATATATATATATATATATATATATATATATATATATATATATATATATATATATATATATATATATATATATATATATATATATATATATATATATATATAACAAATATAGTTTCAAGGTGAGCTAAATGTATGGGATATAGTGCTCAATATAATAGATAGAGTGTATGTAAATATAAATATAAAATGAAAATTGAAGTCAACACTCAGAGGCGACAGGCTGTTTTATGGTGTACGCAATCGTCAAGCAGCCTGTCGCTTCTGAAGGTTGCCTTCAATGTTCACTCATTCATATATATATATATATATATATATATATATATATATATATATATTATATATAAAATAAATGTTCATATATATATATATACGGACTTACATACGTTCTGCCTTCCTCAGGTGCTATTTCTGAGGTTAACACCACTTATTTAATATTTCTGTATTTCGCGAGATATATTATTGTAATGGATTATTATTGTTGTAGTTAAAATATTTAAATGGATTGTAGTTTAATTTGGAATTTGAATTTAGAAACAGATTATATATCAATGAAGAAAATATTAAATTTATATTGATATTTATTCCTGTAATTAATCGTATATATTACTTCCTTTTTTTTATAATATTCAACTCTCACTTCTGGAAAGGAAATCCATTGAAGAAAAGTTAACTTTAACGTAAATTAATTTACATTTTTATGCATTTCTTATCGACGAAGCAAAATCGAAAATTGATAAAGACGTATTTCATTGTTTCGTTATTCTGTTGCAGCGTCCGTCAATGGCATTCAAAATATTCTAAACAGTTCTATCATTTATCGACTACCGTCTATCAACCAGGATACAACACACCTCAAAGCTTTTCTCTCTAAACTCAGACGGCGTTTATCGCAAATGAAATTCTCTACGAACGAGGATCTTATATAAACACACAGACAAGATAAGAAATTGAAGGCCGTCTTTTATGCAGAAGAAAAGGGCCACCAGTCAGATGGTTGTCTCCTTGGATATCTTGAGTGAAATAATCCTAATCTGAAGCCAATGTAAGTCCAAACTTCTATTGAAGCGGAAGTCGTAGTCAACAGACAGAAGAAAATTAGCGGCGTTTTTGAAGTTAAAAGTAGAGGTGAAAGGGTGAGAAAAAAAACGTAGGAAGCTTTGATGTCATAATAACAGAAGTCTCTAATCATAGTGATAAAAGTGAAATAGCTTAATATATATTTGGCATGAATGTGTATATTTTTATTATGAAATGAAGTGTTTGGGATATAATTTAAGCTCTTTGTTGAAAGCTACTTGATTTGGACAATAGCTAAAATATATTAAAACTTTTTAAAAATATTTTGCTAAAAAACATGAGGTGTTTCCACGTCTATAAAATGCCTGCTTAATATTTAGACCAAAAAATTGGCAAATTATGATTAATAGTTCCAATAGGAAGACGTTCAGTCTGCTTAAAAAAAAAATCATAGGCTGAATTCCTAGATTTGATTAAAAACTATATAAATTTCTCACCAAGACAATATATATATATATATATATATATATATATATATATATATATATATATATATATATATATATATATATATATATATAATAAACAAACTTAAAACCCATAGGTAATAATTTTTTTATATCAGGAAAACTCTAAAAAACAACAGCTTTCCATCAAGGGCTATAAACAAATCACAAATGAAATGGAAAAAAAAATATTCCGGGTTAAAATCAAGAGGTATTATTTTTTAGAAAATATCGGAAAAGGCAGAGAGTGTTGACCTATTTTGACACACTGAGCTCAGAATATCATAAAGTGTGAACCTGAAACAATCCCGTCTGTTTCTGTCAAAGGGCCAACATTTCAATTCTGATATATTTAATTCAACAAATTATTTAAGCTTTTTTATATAACTAACCAAGAAATTTAAATTAAAATGCTTATATTCAGAGAACCATATTTATACCTCGATTATCTTAGATGTATTTATTAATATTTAGAAGGATATAAATGTACTTTAAACTAAGGAATAAAGTAGGGTTATTTTCTTGTAATTCATTCAACAAATTCTGTAGATAGTATGAAATTATGTGCCTCTCATGAAATAAGTATTATTACTTATGATATATTAATTGTTTGATATTATTTAATTAATAATAATTTTGCTACGTCATATAACTCTCACTGATATATAACTCTCCCTGGATATATATCCTCCTAGAAAATCCATTTCCTTATTTTTATCATGATCCGTTAATATTCTTATATGTGTTACATTCAAATGATGAAAAACTGCACTGTCGCACTGAAAATCACTTTCATTTTCAAATACATTCCATCTCTTTCATTTATACAGTGCATTGCTGGATCGTTTGATTTTAATACATGAAAAAAATATTCGTGAATATGAAAGGATTATGCTAAAAACACGCAATTATAATGTTTGTAATATATTTAATGATATATATATATATATATATATATATATATATATATATATATATATAGTGGTGGATGTTTCATTAAATAATATAGGCAAGTTTTGAGATTTTATTTTATGTAAATTCTTTTCACCATAGTTTTGATAGTTTGGTGGGCTGCTGGATCATGTAATTTAATTTGTGTTTATTTAGACAGCTTTTCTTTATTGATACATGTTTCAATAAATAATATAGACAAGTTTTGTCTATTTATTTTATGTAATTTTTTTATCCATGTGAAAAAATTAATGCCTAAATACACACAATTTAAATTACTTGATCCAGCTCCTCACCAAATTATCAACACTTGGATGAAAAGAATTTATATAAAATTAATAGAGGAAACTTTCTAAATTATTTAATGAAACATGCATCAATGAAAAAATGCTGCCCATATATACACAATATATATATATATATATATATATATATATATATATATATATATATATATATCATCTGTGTGTGTGTCTGTGTGAATCTATTACAAAGCAGATCAGATTTTAATTTAATCGTGTTAAGAATAATTTGGCACTCATTCCTAGACCGGAAGTTTGATTAAAATTATTAGTGAGTTTTAACTTTACTTCACTATGAGATATGTTCTTATCAAACAAAACTAATACTTAATTTTCAAGAAGATAATTTGTTTAATTATTGAAAGAAAATTACGTTTCAATTATAGTCGACATTTATATATACAAAAGTTTGGTTTAATGAAAGAAACAGCAAATCTAATTTACCTGAGTTTATGCAAAAAGTAAAAAAAAACAAAAGGTATATATATATATATATATATATATATATATGGATATAGATCAGACATTATGAAGAAGAATATGTCCTGAAGATGGTCTGTTAGACCGAAACGTCCGACGTTGACATTATATTTAATATTAAAACAGCATAATTGAATATTCGGATTTTTCTTTGTTTTTCCGTCTATCTATCTATCTATCTATCTATCTATATATATATATATATATATATATATATATATATATATATATATATATATGTATGTATATATATATATATGTATGTGTGTGAACGGTGAAGTCGTCACTATCCCATAAATATAGCATAATTTAAGAGTATATTTCTTCATATATATATATATATATATATATATATTGAGAGAGAGAGAGAGAGAGAGAGATTTATAAATAAGGTATCGATACCTAAATGTTTGCCATTCTTCTGGGACCGGGTAGGCAACGGAAGTAATTTTTTACCTTTTCTTTGTTATACAGTAACATGAAAAACCGCATACAATATATGATTAGTGTCGTGTAGGAAATAAAACTCAAACCAGAGCAATACAGCAACATGTATACCAACGATAACAGATATCACCGGATGTCATATGAAGTGATGATGATTCATTTTGAGATTTTAGTTGGTACAAGGTATTGCGTCTTAATTGACATCTCCAATATATCACATGTTTATGTTTGATTAGATTCGTGTCAAAACCAGTGGATAGATCATTAGTCAAGTGTCCACAAAATATTCCTAAAATCGAGAATGGGTAACTGGCACTGAAATAATACATCAAGTGGAGGAATATAGAATCCATATGTGAATATCAATGCCCTGGTGCAGTGCAAAAAGTCTCACACTTATCAGGGCGTTTTACTCGGAACAGAGTCGACGATCCATGCAATCTGAACAGCCCATTCAAGGAAGATCCAGATAGCGACGTCATAATCCTCTGTTTAACGATTTATCATAATCTTATATGTCTTATGCTCCCATATAACGTAGAAGTTCATGAACGCTTAAATGACGTGCTTGATATGTGTCTGATATCTCTTGAATTGGATGCGAATGTAAATTGAATCAGTGAATTTTGGTATCGCTGACAGTTCTAGTCAAGCATATCTGGATATGATATATTAATACCGTATCGCTGTCCAAACCATATCATGAGATATTAACAATAGGCTATATGAAATGTACCTAGAGTTTGAAAAGCAGAAAGGTCCTTACGCTGCCACCCATAATGCCTCGCTCAAAGCAACATATGTCGTTAGAAGTCTAGCCGGTCTAGAGACTGACTAACCAGATTCTGGAGAACGCTACTATGCACCACTAAGATCAGATCAAGAATTCACTATTGCTGCCATATTTGAGAAGGTGCAGCCCAATCCTCAGTGTCCAATCTAGAGATAATCCAAACGCCTACACACTTTTGATGAAATGTTATTCAACCTGCAACTTTTATCCCCAAGACGAAACGTCACCAGACTTTCAATACTACATCGCTTATATTATGGCAGATAAATTACAAACCTTAGTGCATTCAGATAGAATATTTGCAGTTAGGGCCCACTATGCCGTATTCACGGAGGCAAGCCATCCCCATACCTTTTGTTTTGCTTTGCTAAAAAGTACGTTTTCTAGGACAGATTATCACTAGAAGTGCTAGTTGTAGAACAAACTCCCGATGGAATGCCTCCTTGATAAGTGCAATATTTGTTTCTTTATGTCTAGTGTTAACTGATATCAATTCCGATTGTCATCATATTCCTCTCTTACTACCGAATTTTCTGTTAATTTCTTAATTGCACTAGATAACCCTGTACCTAGTGTAATTCATGCGTCTTGATTTCCGGAAAATATGAGTAAAAAATACTGAAATATGTTTGGTCATTACTATGACGTCAAAGTACTGTCACGCCAAATAACATTAGTTTGCATATTGATATATTTTTATTTTATTATCAATATATATACATACATATATAAATATATATATATATATATATATATATATATATATATATATATATATATATATATATATATATATATATGTATATGTATATATATATATATTTACGTAGAGAGAGAAAAGACTGAGAGAAGGAGAGAAAGTAGAAGTGGAAAATTAGTAAAAAGCGAAAGATTCAACATTTTACGATTGTCATTTTTCGATCAATTCGTAAGTCTGATTTTCGACCTGAATAGTAATTTTTGTTACATTTTCTTTTTTGTTTTAATTTCTTTCTCCTGTCAAATCCGTGTTTATTTGGTTTTCGCTGCTAATTCCTTCCTGTCATCAAAGCCCCTCTCCTGACAGCTCAACATCGTATTTTTAACCAAGCCATTGGGGTTAGGCCTAGTGTATGTTTAAGTATCAGATGAAGTATGCATTTATTGACTGTTTAAGAACCATGGGGACGAGACAACAACCAGGAAAATGCGAAGGCTAAGCGCTTGTGGCCGTTACCGTCTACAAGCTACTGTTCGCATTGTTTCTTCGTGTCACTCTTTATTTATGACTTGATTTGTCTTCATCAAGACGATATCGATCGGTTTTCTCTTTTCTCAATTCTTATTGTTTTCAAATCTCATCAGTCGTCTTGAGCCATTCATTAATTTAATTTAGTCGACTTCCTTATAGTTTTCTTTCTTCACGAAGATTTTTTCATTTTCTCCGCTTTAATATTATGTTATTTTCGAGAAACATCAGAGCCTATAAGCATTGTCCTTTCTGAGGTGTTTCCAAATTTTTCTACATTGCATCTCTTTATAATTGAGCATTTTACTAGAACGATATATATATATATATATATATATATATATATATATATATATATATATATAAAGGGTTTATAGGTATGAACTGATAATTGCTTCAATTCAAATTTCACATTATCTGTATCTACAAACGCGGTCTCCTTATTATTCATCCCTCTGGATACACAAATATATAAAAGAAATATCAGTATCAGCCCACACACACACACACACACACACACACACACATATATATATATATATATATATATATATTTATATAATAAAAATGACAATAGGAAAACTGGTAATTGCTGACGCGTTTCGTCCAATGTGGACTTTATCAAAGCAAAAATACGAAAATGAAATTAAATGAACAACGTAACTAATAAAAACAAAAACAGAAGGTACCTAGCAATTGGAATGTAGAGAAACGCTATTTTCATATTTTTAAATGAAAAAATGACGTCAGAGATTGTCACGTGTGGAGAATATTGTCATTATATCTGTGTTGATGTATTCAACCATTTTCTTTCGATTTTATGAATCTGTTGTGCATATTTGTTTGTAAGAGCATTAATTTTTTGTTAAGAAAGGTGAAATAGGGAAAAAAGCCTGGGCGTAAATTAATATTTGGATAATTTTCTATGGCGGCACTCTCCAGAATTTTCCTTCTGAGTGAGTTATTTTCTTTTTTTATGAGTGTAGCATTTTCAAAATCAAAATTATGGTTGTATTTATTTCTATGTATGACCATTGCATTAGCTAAGTTGTTTTTTGTGAGGTCTCTTTTGTGCTCATAAATGCGTTTTTTCTAACTTCTACTTGTTTCTCCAATATATTGGGAGGAGCAGTTTTGGCAATTTATTTTATAAATGCCTGCTTCAGAAATATTAGTGCTATTATTGTTTGAAGAAATTTGGTTTGCCAATGGGATCTCCTCTCAGCGGCGTTCTTTCATGTCTATTTTTAGAATTTCTAGAAAGTGACTCATTCAAAAATATTCTCCCTACAAACTCTTCATATTTCAGATACATAGACGACTCGTTATTAATAATTCCAAAAAACACCAATTTAACGGATCTTCTCTCCAAACTGAACAACATTGAACCTACAATAAACTTCACTCTCGAAACTGAAACCAACTACACTCTTCCGTTCCTGGACATTTTGTTAATTAGAAATAACAACGAACTCAATTTTGACGTTCACAGAAAGGCTACAAACAAAAATGATCTCATCAGCTTCTACTCAAACCACCCTTCAAAAATTAAATCTGGAATTATTATAGGTTTCTATCTAAGAGCATTAAGAATCTGTAGTCCTCAATATTTATTTAAAGAAGAAACATACATAGAAAACACATTCAAAAACCTACAATACCCATATCATTTCATCCACAATGCAAGAAGAAAGGCATACAAAATATACAAACGAAACAAAACTAATAACACAATCCGCAATAGTAAATCACATGAAAACAGATACATAATACTACCGACCAATTCTGCCATGTCCACGATCCAGAATAACCTATCCCATCTAAATAATCTTGAAATAGTCACAAACACCTCCAAAACCATTATAGATATACTAAGATCTTCAAACAATAATAGCACTAATATTTCTGAAGCAGGCATTTATAAAATAAATTGCCAAAACTGCTCCTCCCAATATATTGGAGAAACAAGTAGAAGTTTGAAAAAACGCATTTATGAGCACAAAAGAGACCTCACAAAAACAACTTAGCTAATGCAATGGTCATACATAGAAATAAATACAACCATAATTTTGATTTTGAAAATGCTACACTCATAAAAAAAGAAAATAACTCAATCAGAAGGAAAATTCTGGAGAGTGCCGCCATAGAAAATTATCCAAATATTAATTTACGCCCAGGCTTTTTCCCTATTTCACCTTTCTTAACAAAATTAATGCTCTTACAAACAAATATGCACAACAGATTCATAAAATCGAAAGAAAATGGTTGAATACATCAACACAGATATAATGACAATATTCTCCACACGTGACAATCTCTGACGTCATTTTCATTTAAAAAATATGAAAATAGCGTTTCTCTACATTCCATTTGCTAGGTACATTCTGTTTTTGTTTTTATTAGTTACGTTGTTCATTTAATTTCATTTTCGTATTTTGCTTTGATAAAGTCCACATTGGACGAAACGCGTCAGCAATTACCAGTTTTCCTATTGTCATTTTTATTCATAAATATTGTCTTCTCTACCGATTAAATCGGAGAAATTTTCATATATATATATATATATATATATATATATATATATATATATATATATATATATATATATATATATATTCGGGGTGAATAAGACCTACGTACTTAGCGTTGGGTGATCTTCATTTATACGCACATAAGGTAATTTTTGGATTTTTGTGTTGTGTTCTGTTATAATAAATGCATCAAGCTCTCTTTCTGTAGCAGTTTTAATACCTCATATTATTAGGATCTTCCTGCATTATATAACGTTACTATATATATATATATATATATATATATATATATATATATATTGATAATAAAGTAAAATATATCAATATTCAAAGTACCTTGACGTCAAAGAAAAGGCCAGATCAGAAACGGTGTCGTAATGGATAGCGGCTTGCATTGGGGAATCGGAGAGTCTAGTTTGAATTCCAGTCAAATCCAATACATTCACTTATGTTGTAATACCCGTAGGAAACGTATGAATCCTCTTCTACCGCCAACTATGGGTAAATAGAAGGACAAATTGGGTTCTATATCTTGGTCTAGGCGAAGGAAAACTTGGACTTCTAAACATGCGGGGGGTCTTTTGGGGACCTTTTGGCAGGTTGTGCACCAGATCTCTGTATTTAGCCGTTCAAAATGTGTGGACAGTTCTATACAAAATCACCCACACTATAATCAATCCACGTGTCCTGGTGTCGGGCTGTCGGTTTGTAAAAACTGAGCTGCTTGCTTCCCCATACGTCGAATACGACGGGAGAGTTATATATATATATATATATATATATATATATATATATATATATATATATATATATAAAGTGAGTGCGATTTTTCTATAAAGACTTATTTTTAGCTACTCATTATATTAAAAAATACCAATGTATATAGATATAATTTTCTGTTATTTCCATTCGGACTATTGAATTTTATTATTGTTACTCTCAAAAAGCTTCTGTCAATTTGATTATCCACCACTTCAGTTGTTTTTCTATCTATGTAACCTAAAGTGTATTTCGAATGCCAGAGTTTACCTAATTTATTAGTTATACTGTTCCCGTTTCACAGCCAGTGCCCCTGCAATGATCCAATAGCAAACTTGATTAAATTGATTGATTTTCTACGTCTTATCAACAGTTTTCAGGTTATTAAAATCAAATCCAGAAAATCCAGTTAGATTGTAAGAAGTTTCTCTTTTAGAGATAATGATTAAATGATAACAAATTAGACGAATATATATGAATATAACGAACCCGACCGGAATTGAAACTCGGAGAGCTGATTTATCATACCCAGTCTTTATTCTTTACGCGAAGCGCACATTCAATCTTAAATCACCAGGTATATACAAGTGGTCACCCATAAAGTTACTGAATAGTCTCAACGTTGCTTAATTTCGTTAACCTCCTGGAACCAGTGTTTCAACTAGATACGGCATAAGGCCGTACATTACATTGTCTGTCAGTGAAACTAGGGGTATAATAATTGTGAATTCAATCTCATATTATAGTTTCAGTGGAAATAGCGGGTGGAAATAACTGTGCTGAAGAACTAAAGACACTATATTCCTAGATATCAACACAGGAATGTGAACAATCACGCACCAAATAAATAAATGGTGTTTTCCAAATTTTTGAATGTTACTCGAATCGACAAGCACTTGGAGGAGGCGGAGAATACAAAGCCCGAGACATTGTGATTATAGCAACACAAGTAGTTAATATAGGAATAATGTAAATAAAACGAATGTATATTTGCCGATTGTTTTCCTCTCACACTCTGGCATGCTATTTCCTCGATTATTGTACCATTTCCACGTTGAATATCTATCTATCTATCTATCTATCTATCTATCTATCTATCTATCTATCTATCTATCTATCTGTTATGGTCCAAGTTAGGACCAAGGAACGACAACATGAACACATTAGTAGAAATAACGAAGTTATATTACACGAAATAATAATACAAGATGTGGAAGGTGTTAGTATGACTGTCAGTCTGGTTTGTAGTGAACTCCTATCGGCTTGACTCGATTCGACCCTCTCTCTTGAGAGGCGTAGTATACATCGTGTTAGGAAGAGTACATTCTGTAGATATAGGTAAGGACCCATGACACTATCTATCTATCTATCTATCTATCTATTGAAACTTGACTAATGCATGGAATAATAATACAACACAAAATGTACTTAGAACAAAATGTATTGAAACAAGAAAGGTACACAATATTTACATATAGTCTTTTGTATATTCTTGGGAAGACCGTTCCTGGAGAATGTGTTGACTTAGTCGCAGTCGGGCAGAGTCTCTGGATTGAATCTCTTGATTACTCACCCCCGTCTTCCCAGTACCAACCATATTTATATGGTCGGTACTCCACTATGCAAATTAGGTGGATCCTACCACAACACTATCTATCTAAGCTTTATCGGAACTATCACATTTTCTCATACTGACCACATCTACACATATACGCGAGTGCACCGAAAAAGTTTCAACCTGATTACTAATCGTCTTTCCGAGGAAAATCTCACCGTTTTCTACTAATTTGTTTCCTAAGTTTCAGCTTTTATCAAATCATCACGGCTTCACATCTATGCTTGTATGTTTGCCTCTCACACACAATTCTTGCAGATTGCCTGAGAAGTATGAAGCAACAGCTATCAGAAGGCTAGGGAATTTATGTGTGATTTTCATAGCGATTTCTAGGGTTTTACGATATGAAGTGACTACCCAAAGATGAACCGATTTGGAAATAAGAGTTTACTTTCTACAAGGGTGATTAATAACCAGGGCGAAAGGGCTCAATTCGTCCTACTATTTAAATAAGGGGAGGAAAATAGATTTATAATTTTCTAAAAGGAATTTGCGCGTTCTTGAATACAGTGAACGCGATACAAACTCCAACACGGCACTTCGATTTTTCATTCAAATCCGCTATGTAATATACCACTCATAACACCATGTCTATCTCAACAATATTCATATCTATCTATCTATCTAGCTATCTATCTATGTCAATTAATTGGCATCTATCTATCTATCTATCTATCTATCTCAATTAATTAATGTCTATCTATCTATCCATCTCTTGAATCCTCTTAATCACTTCACATCTATCTATCGCTGTCTGTGCGTCTATCTATCTATCTATCTATCTATCTATCTATCTATCAGTTTCTTGACCTATTTCAATCACTTTACATCTATCTATCTATCTATCTATCTCAGTCTGCTGACCTACTTTAATCATTATACATCTATCTATCTATCTGTCTATCTATCAGTTTCTTGACCTATTTCAATCACTTTACATCTATCTATCTATCTATCTCAGTCTGCTGACCTACTTTAATCATTATACATCTATCTATCTATCTATCTAACTATCTAAATATCTATCAGTTCCTTTACCTATTTCGATCATTTTACATCTATCTATATATCTATCTATCTATCTCAGTCTGCTGACCTATTTTAATCATTTTACATCTATCTATCTATCTATCTATCTACGTCAATTAATTGGCATCTATCTATCTATCTATCTATGTATCTATCTATCTCAATTAAAATAATGTCTATCTATCTATCAGTCTCTTGAATCGTCTCAATCACTTGACATCTATCTATCGCTGTCTGTGCATCTATCTATCTATCTATCTATCTATCTATCTATCTATCTATCCCCATAACTTGACATCTCTCTCTGTTTATCTATCTATCTATCTATCTATCTATCTATCTATCAGTTTATTGACCTATTTCAATCACTTTACATCTATCTATCTATCTATCTATCTATCTATCTATCTCAGTCTGTTGACCTATTTCAATCATTTTACATCTATCTATCTATCTATCTATCTATCTATCAGTTTCTTTACCTATTTCAATCATTTTACATCTATCTATCTATCTATCTATCTATCTCAGTCTGCTTACCTATTTTAATCATTTTACATCTATCTATCTATCTATCTAAGTCACCACATACTTTCTATGTTCCTACCCTCCTCGCATTATATTTACATTCGACTAGCCATCAATAAGCTTCTTCTTTTGCCTTTAGATATATCTCTACATACGAAGTAAAACACAACTCATCAGAGTCTTTACATTGTGTGGCAGCAGATTTGATGGCACAAAAGTAATTTAGCGTTTACCGTCTCTTCTCCTGCTTGAATTATTTAATCGCCCACCTGGACGGTACTGAGGCAGAAGACAAACAGCGAGAGAGAGGTACGCTCAGAGAGTATGATGGCGGAGAAAGGAGGAGAATGAGGTGGGTGTGAATTGAGGAGACTTTTATGCCTGAGATTCTACTGCGCAGTTTGGAAGTAGAATTAATCACCCGGCAGAGGAATTGATTGTTTATTGTCGCGAATACCTGACTTCAACAAAAGAAAGAGATTTCCATGGCGCAGATGTCCTTACGTCTTTCTCTGCTGGTCTGTGGCTATAACTGATATACAGTCGTGGTGGTGATGGGGCGGAACAAATATTCGTATGCATACAATTTTTTAATTTCTTGTATTTTCAACTAATGAATAACCATATTTTCATATAATTAACTATATACAGATGGAAAATAACTAAATATGCATAGAAAACAGAAAAGAATTATTTAATAGAAATAAATCTGATTTATCCATTTTAATGCGTGACAAATTATTCGAATATTACAAAAAAAAAAAGAATATATAATCATCATATAATACTTTGTAGAATAGCCATTATTCACTTTTACAGTAACCAAACTCTTCTTGTAGTACTCAATGATTTACAAATTTTAGTAGGTATTTTGTTCCATACTTCTTGGCATACGGTCTTCAGATCCGTGATGTTAGTTGCAGCTTTGATTGAATTTTAATTTTCATATAACACCACAGATTCTCCATTTGGTTTAAATCTGGGGACTGACTTCGCGATTTCAGGATATTTACATTATTTTTAGAAGGCCTTTTCTTCGTATATTTTGTAGTGTGCTTAGGATCATTGTCTTGTGCAAGATCCAATGACAAGAAAATTCAGGATTTTCAATTGAAATCATTAAATTTGCTTCCAAAATATTTTGATATACTGCGGCATTCATTGTAACATCCATTATTGATAAGTTGCTAGTACCTATTGCAGAAAAACATGCCCAAATCTTGATGCTGTCATCACCAAATTTCACTATGGAACTGGGTTCATTTGTTTGAAAACATCGTTATGTTTCCTCTATACATGAATGAACTAATGTTACTAAATTGAATATTAAGGTTCTTTGAAGTCCTCCTCCTCCTGTAACTTTCACCTTCTTTCTTGAGCTTAACAATCAGTTCTTTTTGAGACTTTGTCACTTCTTTACCTATTGCCATAATGAAAACTTTCTTGCACGAATGTTCTGTTTGTATTTTTTAGGTAAGAAATAATTACTGATAAGATAAACAGTCTAGAATGTTCCACTTGAATCATCTAAAGTATTAAAGGAATTTAAAAGTTTTAAAATCTGAAATTTGCATTGTCCGAATAGTTATATCACTCATTTAAATGAATAGATTGGATTTATTTCTATTAAATAATTCACTCTTTCATATGCATATTTAGTTATTATGAATCTGTGTACAGTTAATTATATGAAAAGTATGTTTATTCAATAGTTGAAAATACAAAACCTAAAAATTTCTCTGGACGAATATTTTCCCATACAGTATATATATATATATATATATATATAGTTTATGCAAACTTAGGTAATCCGTATGGGTAGACCTGAGGAGGATGATATCCAGAGAGCTCAATGTAAAATTCAGAGCAGATATGTTTGAATAAAAGACAGACCACGTTAAGATTCCATGTAATAAGCTATTTCACCATAACCCCTTAAACAGGGTTCTGGATCATCAGACTTTACTTCCAAAAGCTGAAATGAAAAATGAATAGAAATTCACACGTTTTTGACGGACCTCATCAAATCTACGTAAAATTAACGAAGTGAGGAAGTGAGGTGGGAGAGAGGATATGAGTGTGTCATATGTATCATTTTAGTTTCCTATTTTTAACCCCAGTGTGTCGGCTAGATGTTGCTCAAATTTAAAGCGTCTCGTCTCTAGATATAGATGGCTAAGGGGTGAATGATAAGAACAACATTAAAGGAAGAAGTTGCAACAACCCCAATCAATTACTCGACAGGTTTCATTCAAATTCTTAGACGCTGTTAATTCGCGTTACTTTAACGTGCATATTTGGGAGGTTAAGGTTTGATAAATATCTAAATGTTAAAACAATCTACGAAGAAATTAATTTGAAATTCGGCGGAGTTTTGGGTATTTTCTATGAAACAGTCGACTGGAAAAATTCATAGACAGAACATTATATATATATATATATATATATATATATATATATATATATATATATATATATATATATATGGCCGGATTGCTGCTTTTAAACTACAAATTTCCCACATAGGATACACGTTCGATTCCTGTCGGATAGCTCATGAGATTTTCCGGATATTCAGGCCGGTAAATGCTGTTAACTCTCTTTATTGAAAAGAGAGCATTTACATAGATATTTGTATCTAAAATAATAACGTATAAAAAAAGAAATATATGAAAATATTTGTCGGGTTTAGTCCATTTCATCAAATATATATATATATATATATATATTGGCTGGACATTCGTATTCGCGGACACCTGTCTACTAGACTGCCACATAATTTAAAGGATTGAAATGGTTTATGGTGAGTGCATATGTGATATGAATGGACGAGACCGGGGTACGATTTGAAGTTTATGAGGTTAAGAAAGACAGATGATGATTTACCCTATCGAAGACAGGGTAAAATGGTCGTGTTCAGGAAAACATCCACAATCTACCAGTTCTTTTTGACACTGATGTTCAACTTATGCAATGCCCGGGAGCCACTCGATGTTGAGTGCTCCAGTGTTAGAAGCAGTATGGCGACTATAACGGTTAAACCTTGAAGAGATTACGATTGCAATGATCGGAGATATAGAGTTGGTGTTCCGTTACAGAGAATATAAATTCACTGGAGGAATCAGCTCGACATCAAATTAGATTTTATCAAAAGAGTACGAAGTGAATGATGGTGTCTCGCTACTATATGCATGGAATGGCTGGTTAGCCATGAAATTTAGAACTGGTGAAACTAATGAATGTAATTCTTCTGAGCACCTTCCGTGGAAATAGTGATTGAGCAGTGAGAGGATTGCGACATTTCGTCTGCGAGGAAATGTTTGTAGGGTGACAAATAATTTGTCATCCAGGGAGACGTATTAGGACATTACTGAGATTGGAAATTAAAACTTCGGCAACTCCTGCCTATATTACTGTTGTCATATAGGCCCTGGTGCCCACTCTGTCCATCTTGATGTCCTTGACAAAATACAGAGATGGATTTGCAATGTGATAAGTCTTGATCTGGCATCTCGTCTCCAGTCACTTTCTCTCAGACGTCGTGTGGCTTCCCTTTCTCTTTTCTACAAATATTTTCATGGCAACTGCTCTGACGACCTACTTTAACTGGTATCCCAACTGCACGAATTTAAGCGTGCTACTAGGTTGGCATCTCGGTCCCAACCTTTCACTGTCGAAACAGCCTCTTCTACTTCAACAGTCTTTTCTCTCACACTTCCCAAAAGAGAACCTTCCTTTCTCCTACTTCCTTCCTTGATAGCTATAATCTTTAAATATTTAAATTTAATATCAATTTACATCATCTGACGCATTGAACCTGATCCTCATCCTTCTCTTTATCCTTTCCTTACACACCCCTCTTTCGTATTTCTTTCACTCTCTGTAAACCCGTCCGTGCAAGCGGAACTCGCGCCTTGTTTCGGATAAAATGCTTAAAAAACATATACATGACAGTAATAATACCTCATCATGCTCCTGAAAAGGTAAAGTTTATAGTGACGTGTAATTGATTGCTTTTTACGGTTTATGATGGGTTATTTAAAGCCGGAATATATTTTGTATTTCAGGAGAACGTTTTAATTAATCGGTGTTCTCAATCCTTTCCTATTTGCACCATGACCCGAAACTGCATAATTCCTGGAATTAAATGAGAATCTGTGTTTCAGCGTGATTTGACTATAAGCACACTGCTTGGACAAACAGATGTCTGACTGGGACATTCACTATACATTTAAAATACGGAAAAAATTAAGTGTGAATCGAATGAGATGAATTAACTTTATCTATCGAAGATATAAAGATCGGAACAGGTAGCTCTAACCATAACAGTTATGAAATTTGACATTGAATAAAAACTGAGTAACAATAAGGGTATATATATATATATATATATATATATATATAATAAAAAAAATGTAATCCAGAGAGCTCAATGTCAAATCAGAGCAAATATTAATTAAGGGTAAATTGATTATATTTTATTTCCACAGGTAGGTGGTTTTTCCTGGTTCATTAGATCACAATTTCAAGGGTAAAAACTGATTTATATTTACGTATTATTTTTATATAAATTTAAGTTAATGTAAGGTAATAGAGAGAAGTGGAGGAAGAGTATGAAAGACTCGGTCGAAATTAGAGAGGGAAGTGTGAGATAGGAATAATTTTAATTCTATTTTTATTAAGATACTGAAGAGTAAGAGAGGTGGGCAAGTACGAGGCATTGACCTAGTTAATAACTCATCTCACAGGATGCGGATCAACGGGAAAAAAGAGAAGCAAAGAGGTAAGAATGCAAATGGGGAAGCAGGGTTGTGTGGAAAAAAGTGGAGGAAAAGGTTGTTTATATATATATAGCTAGGAAGATAGATAGATAGATAATATTTTCATTGTTCGGATTATCATCTTCATCTTTGTTACCATATTTATCACAACGTTTCGGTCGTTGTACGTTTCGGCCGTCTTCAGGTGGTTGGAATGTCGCACTGAACCCTTTATTTCGCACGCTGTGGCAGACTCTTCTAGTTCCACGTCCATGTCTAATGGATGTCAGTTATCAGCTAACTCTTGTTAATTCCCCTCTTCAAGTTCTCCACCACCTTAACCATGTATTGATCTCACTCACTTTGCGTCCTGTCACTGGATCTCACAAAAACCTTTATCCACTGTGCCATGTGGACTTGGCAGATACTGAGATTGGGCGATAAATAGATAGATAGTATGTTTCCTGATTCAGTGAGCCGATCTGAAATTTCTGAATTAATATTAACAAATATGATACCGAGTAATTTACCTTTATTTGTTTTTAATATATATCAAATCCGTTGGTATATAATCCAACTGAATCCTATTAATACAATATAAATTATAAGATTTTAAATATTCAAACTGATTCCCACAGAGAGCTCAGTGTTTTAATTAAACAGAGTAACATATTGTGACGTACTAACCTTTTGGTGATTCGGATGGGAATCTGGTTAGATTCGGTATCAGCCTCGTCGTTCCCAGCTCGCTTCCAACGTCTGGTTGCCGAAGTAACTGCTTTGATTTCTAGTCTAACCTACCCAAGTTGTGAATTGATCTAGGCAGACGAAATCAATCAGTCGCTGGGCCGTACTGCAAGCCGAGTTCGAATAAGGGTGATATCGCATAAGTATATGTAAAATAAAATAAAATAATAACTCGAAAAGTTCAAATGTGTTAAAAAAAAGGATAACAATACTTTATATCTGGTTGCTGAGTACAGGACTGTTTTTTCTTCCCAAACCCGCTATATGGATGCGCGACACTTTGTGTTTGTTAGTCGAGTCTTAATATCTCAAGTTGTTTGTTCTTTTAAGAAACTGGTTCTTGGTGTGTCTTCAGGCGAAATTCGTAGAACTTGTTTTGGTGCTGTGAGTCTAAGTCGTTCTTCAAAAATAAATTTTTCTTGGTTAGAAGATGAGTCGGAATTGCGTGAATCTTTCAGGTCAGCTATCTGCGAGGCGGGACCAACTTCAACTGCGAACTTCGAACTCCAACTGATTTTCGCTCGCTGCGACTTTGCTTATATGGACGCCGACCAAAACCGGGGTGGGCTTGTCGGGGTTTGAGGTTCCTTGATAATTCCAAACCCTCAATCCACTTTTTTGATTTCGGTCAGGAAAATTATATTCTTTTCCATTTTTGGAAGTCTTTCCCTCTTCCCACGTTCTTCTGTTCTCATATTGGTATCTCACCATACCCTCAGAAGGCGTCAACAGTTTTCCCTCTCTCTCACAGTGACATCTCACGCCTACCCCCTCAATAGGTGCCAGCAGGCCTCCCCTCCTGCCTCACATGATCACCTCCGCCAGGCTCTCGTTAACATTCAGCCATGGGCGCTCAGCAGTGTGGGTGTGGCCAGATTAGACTTGTTTTTAAAAAAATCTTGCTCAAAGAATAAAAAAATTATCTTTTTCTTTTCCTTTTCTTTTTTTTCTTTTCTTTTGTAGTGTGGTCCCTTAATCGCAGTTCTTATCCTCAATGTCACCTGGAATATATCACCCGGGGCCTTCCCCAAACAAGTGGGTGGTCAATTAGACGTATTTTGCATTCTTGGTGCCAATTTCTGATCCGATAAAATAGTTTCACTGTCACAGCCGAATTTCAACACAAAAAAGAAGCCTTGTCCAAATGATATCTTCCCATCGACAAAGCTTAACGTATGGTTTGGTCTTTTGTTTTTTTTTTCAACTCTTCTGTGGTCAACGGAGATTTTTGTTTCTCGGTCAGCGGATGACCTATTTAATTTTTATTTCTTTAGAATTCTGTGGAAGTTCCAAATGGCATTCCCGTGACACAGTTAAATGTTTATCTATTTAGAATTCTGTCTCTGAGGTTATTTGGCCAACCTGGAACTTCCACCCGACCCGTAACCTAAAAGATTAATTCCAGTATCTTCTTTTTTTTTCTTCTCGATAATAGGAAATAAAAATTTTACCAATTTTCCTTGTCAGAAAAATAACACCGTTTAGTGTCCTTTTTGTGATGGCTTTTTATCATCTAAATTTAATTCTCGCCTTTGCTTTTTTTTCTTTCCTTTTTCTTTTCTCCTTCTAGTAACCCTAAATGGTGTCACAATATTTCATACAATTTTTTAAAGTGCCGTATTGTATATTTCTTTGTTTTTATTAAAGATATATTTAATAGAGGAAATATTACTAATCTTTATTCGAACAATGATAGCTACCTTCACAAAGTATCAGGGTTGTATGAGTCTACATTAATGCAGTTAGAAGATTTATGTTCATTGTGTCATATATATATATATATATATATATATATATATATATATATATATATATATATATATATATATATATATTTTCGATTAAAGGTGCAGTTTAATTTATAATTACATGAATCATTCATACAAAAACAATTATAAAGGTTAATGATTTAGTGTACATTATTTAAATTGTTTGCGAAGATGTATTGTCGCCATTTAAATCATTAACATATATAATTTTTTTTGTATGAATGATTCATATATATATATATATATATATATATATATATATATATATATATATATATATATAAGGAAGAGGTTATAGTAGTTCCAACGAGAGAAAAATGTGTATATTAAAAAGAAGAGAGAAACCGTAAACGTTTTTGGTTGTAATGTGGATTTAAAAAAAATATATATATTATGCTTTATTTTCCATTTGAATGTGTATGTCTCTGTATGTATGCATGTATTTAGTGTGATTGATGCAAATGTATATTGTATAAAGCACGTTCATAAAATTCTTCCTCTCTTTTATACATCTTTACATCGCCATACTCTTTACTCAGTGAGCCATATAAAAACGTACGCTCAAAACAATGAAAGAGAAATTTCCTCAACTCTTTTCTTATTTCCTGCTCCCTTTCCTGTCTTTCTTCAACCGAATTTTTGCATTCGCTTCCACGCATAATAACAGCCACTCGAATATTGAATACACGTCATTGACTTGTATTTTTTCGAAACTCTTTTCTTTTTTTTATCAGCATTTTCTCACCTCAGGTTAATTTCTTTCTGCCCATATATTCGCACGATGACCTGCAGATATATTTCTATTTTATTAACATTTAAGGAACAGCAATTTGTTATATACCAAATGTTTTATTCCTTGATAGTTGCTTCAGAAAATTCCCCATAGAAAGTTCGCATGACGTGAATTGTAGATTTTATACTAAATTTTCACAAAAATGCTTTAGTTTTTCCATTATTTTTCCCAGCTCATCTCTTCCCTATTCTGTATTTTATTTCACCTATATTCGTTGGAATATTTCAACTATCTCTTTTTCCATTAGATAACATGAAAGGACTTAATTATTCAATCCGTGATGTAGAAAAAGAAGCAGATCAAACGTTGCCATCCGGAAGTTGTAATCTGGTCATTGGAAGTAAAGGGACGATAAAAATGTCAGTTTATCGATTTCTCTGTCGAGACTATGTTTGAAAGGAGTGAAATGCCTACCTCAGTTTTCTGATAAATGTCCTGCTATCCGTAGAGTTGATTGCGTGAAATTTTCTTACTAGTTGATACCCTCTGTTTTTTATGGTCTTCCATGTTACATTTTTTCCCGAAGTTTAAGATCACAATTCTTTTTTTTTCTTAGTATGTGTGCAACGATTGTCAGCAGCCATTTTCTAATTGTTAATACTCTTTACTCTGTGGTTTTGATTATCCGTAAAATGTTTTCGTTTCTCGCTTCCTCTTTCGATGTTTTCTCATTATTCATCAATCGATCGACATGCCTGTCTTTTATTCTTTTGTAAAATGCCCAGCATTAACTGACATAGAGAACGATTTATATTCCATAACCCTATACGGTTTATATATTTATTAGAATATATTTCGATAACGAAAAACCTTAACTTAGTGTAACATATTCTGTGTATTCGTAGGTCGTCTATCATTATATGAGGGAGATTAAATTTTTGTGTCAGTTTGATTTTGACGTAATCGATTCGTAACTTACAAACTGGATTATATTTTTACGAAAATTCTTTTTTCTTTCTTTCATCGAGTATACTGTCCAGTGTTCTAAAACTGTCGGCAACACAACGCAAAAAAGGGGAAATATTAAAGAAGCCAGGTCTAGTGTTCACCGTGCGTGAGATAGATATTATGCCTAGACCTGGCTTCTTTAATATTTCCCCTTTTCTAGCAAGATTAATGCTCGACAAACGTACATATAAGTTTTAGATCAAAAATAAAATTCTTTTCGTTTTTCATTCAAAATACTCAAATTTTAGGAATACGTTTTCACAACATCGCCCACGTGACGACGGCGTGATCATATTTAAACGGAACGCTGATCTTATAAAAGATTTCAGTTATCTGTTTGGATTGGTATTGCTTTTATGTCCATCGTCTTTTTCATGTTGAATTGTATATGGTCTGTGTTAATTATGTGTTATGAATATGTCCTGAAGATGGTCTATTAGACCGAAACGTCCGACGTTGAAATTAAACATTAAAACAGCATAATCGCATATTAGGATTTTTGTTTGTTTTTTCAGTATATTTTTCTTCATACTGTCGGATCTATATCCATATATTTGCTTATATATATATATATATATATATATATATATATATATAGTTAGCTTTGAAAATAAAAAAAACACATCATCATCATGCCCACTGACAGAACCCAGCTTAGCCAAGTGGTGGTGAAATACCCAAACAAATAGGAGTGTATGTACGTCTATCCATGTATGTATGTGTGAGAAAGTGTAAGTTTACCTGACGGCGCATGCGGTACATGTGAAAACCCTCATGAACACCCCTTCCCACTCCTTGTCGATAGGTACAATGTTATATCGACACCGAAATAGAATTACAACTACCTATGTATGTATTCCCGAACGCATTAATGTGTACCGTCGCCTAGCCTGGGATTGTTTATATGGATGTGTTTGTGTAAGCTAAAATGCGTACACCTGTATGAATTATATCGTTTTGGTTGTTACTAATTGGGGATGTATACATGTTTGTGCTGGGCCATCTGTGGGCTCCAGGTCACCTCTCCCAAATAAGTTATCTGAAAGCTCATTATTTGAAATAATTTATTTGGAATTCAAACCCGGAATTGTTTTCTGTTTTTTTATTTTTATTTTTCCTAAACCAGCTCAACAAATAACAGATAAACCCCTTAAGATTTCTTTCTCCAACATTCGTGGTATTCGTAACATCTTCTGCAGTGTGGAATCGTTCTTTTTCGAAAAGTCTCTGGACACCCTAGCTCTCTACGAAATTAATCTTAAGTCTTCGATCCCCTCCACTGATTGCTCGATTTCTGGCTATCTTCCTTTCCTTAGCAAATACTTTAAAGCACACATTCATGGCCTGGGAATTTATGTCCGCGACCACCTCCCGCTGTTTATGGAAGTCTCTCTTGAATCTCCAGACATTTCGAATATGTATCTCTGTTTATCTCTTCTCTTTCTACCGTTCACCTCACTCTCAAGACCGTCGCTGGCGAGATTATATTTTTAGTAATATAGACAAGGTTATCTCTCTACAACCCGTTGCAAACAGATTTGTTTCCGGTGATTTTAATGCCCATCATGCCAGGTGGCTTAAACACTCTGTCACTGACGTCGATATCATACTAACCCTTAAATTCTCACTCTCTCATCCAACTCGTAGACGCATTACCCCAGTAATCGTGACGGACACCTTTCTCTTCTTGTTTCCCTTCTTTACTTCTATCCCTCATTCTTGTCGTACTATGCGGCTCTGCCACCTTGGCAACTTTGATCATGCTGTATTGTCTGTAAACATCTCTTTCAGCTTGCCCATTAGCCAGGAATATCTTTCTGTTATCAACGACTGGATTGAGGCAGTTTCATGATTTCCTTGGAATCAAGATTTTAATTATCCTGTTCAAAAATACGCGTCTGATGTATCCTCTTTGGTTCTTTCACTCCAGCAAGGAAATGCCAATTTAAACCGTATTCATCTCACCTGCATGGTCGGCTATAGCCCAGACAAATCACTTGTTCCAGCAATACCAGAGCGAAAATCTGATTGCAAAAGACGTCTCTTTATCTCTGCTCGTAACGAGTGTAAACTTGTCCTCAATGAAACGAAGAATTTCCTGATAGAATGAAACACTTTATATCATCTCTCAAGTTCGGATCTAGAGATTATTGGGGGCTCGGCAACGGTGTGCTGAACAAAAGCAAATTCTACATCCCTCCTCTATTCAATCAGTACCTACTTCTGATAAGGTTGAATGCTTTGCTCGGAAATTCTCTTCCAACTCAACACTCGACTCATTTGGTGAACTCTGATTTCCTCGTAGAACTGAGCCTCTACTAAGTGATATGTATACAACACTATTATTGGTCTCCGATATCATTTCTAGATTAGACTCCCATAAGGCAATTGGAGGTGACGGGATACTAGCCATCGTCCACAAGAGATGTCCTCCTAATCTGGCACCAGTTCTCTCCAAACACAGCAAATACTGGATCGCTGCTTCTTCATTTCCAGTTTCTTGGAAGTCCTCTTGTGTATTCCCTGTTTTTAAGAACACTGTAGGAACTTTTGATCTTTTTAACTATGGCGCTATTTGTCGACCATTCGTCCTTGCATTGCCGTATAACCGTATCTGGCCTGGTGCCCCTGCAATTCATCTCGATGTTCTTGACAAAATCCAAAGAAGGATCGCCAAAGTAATCGATCATGACTTGGCATCTATAGTTCAGTCAATTTCTCACAAACGTGATGTAGTTTTTTTCTGTCTTTTCTACAAATATTTTACTGGCTATTGCGTTGATGATCTTTCTCCCTGCTGTCCCGATTACATGAATTTAAGCGTGCTACTAGACTGGCATCTAGGTCCCACCCTATTACTGTTGAAATAGTTAAACGTACCACCAGTTCTACTCCAACTGCTTATTTTCTCGAACTTCTCGACAGTGGCGCTTCCTTCCACTTTCTTGCTTCCCTGGCATGTTTTGTTTTCTTGAACTCCGTTTAAATTTTATCCTTTTCTCAATTTCCCTATACCAAGTCTTTTCTCTCACTTTCATTCTGTGCAACCCCTTGCATACTAGTAGCTCTCCAGTCTGGCTTGGAGGTAAATGATTAAAAAATACATTTGCCTAATAGGGATCTTATGCATAGATCTCAATGCTTACCTAATAACACAATTTTAAAGATTATGAATCCTGTTAGACAGCATTCATAATCTTTAAAAGTGTATTATTTTCCAATGTCCTGAAAAAATACACAATTATATTTACCAATTTGAGTGTAATTCGCATCAGCAATTAGGATTTAGGATTTTAATTACTAGATAAATGTCTCATTAAATAAAGATTGTTCTACGGAAATCCTCCAGTATTTCGCTGCTGTCGTTTTTTTTTGTTTTTTACGTTTGTAAACTTATCACTCTAAAGATTTATCTACGAAAACCCTCCAGTATTTCGCTGCTGTCGTAATTTCGTTTTTACGTTTGTTAACTAATCACTGTAAGACTGATGTACGAAATTCCTCCAGTATTTCGCTGCTGTCGTATGTTTGTTTTTTTACGTTTGTAAACTTATCAATGTAAAGATTTATCTACGAAAATCCTCCAGTATTTAGCTGCTGTCGTATTTTTGTTTTTTACGTTTGTAATCTTATCACTGCACAAATCATCTAAATCCTGCATCACGTGGGTATTGATAATTGTTGAAATTAAACATATTCTTTGGGAAATATTTGACATGTATTAACTGATTATATTATTATTTTGAAATTTATAAAATAATTTTTTTTCTAAAAAAATTTTTTTCAAGGAAATCAATCTCTGCTATTGTACTACACATTTTTGTTGTTGCTGTTGTTGAAAATATAAGAGTGATGTATTTTTTTTTATTAATTTGTAAGGCTCATTCTTCAAATTGTCTAATACCTGTCGATAATTCCTAATGACGTAATTTATTGATTCACTTGAAACTATTTTTAATCATTGATCAGCAAAAACGTTTGTCTATGTGAAAGAGTTGGACGCTATCCCTGAACTCAATATAAGAGTCTGGATCTTATGAGGTTGATGAAGATTGTAGGGAGGTTGGTAAATAAAAAGAACATGAATTCTAAAATTAATATTTTGCTTAATTTGTTTCTATTGTATAGCTCCTCTTTATTTTGTTTACGTCTGAGATAATCTCGTATTTTATTTTTAACGAGCCCTACCTACCCGGGGTTTATATTTGATAGCTTTATCTTCTCTTCTCTCACGGAAGAACTTTCCGATATATTCCATTTCTGAAGTGTTTTCTTCTGCTGTTATTTTTTTCTCTCTTTACATTTTCTGTATCCAGCAGATGAGCAGCTTTGTCTATTGATCCTGTCTTTGTTATTCAATTTATAAACGTCTCTACTAATCGCATGAAGCCATTCCTCTTGTCTTTCATTGGATTTGTTTTAATTCGGCGACTTTTCTTAACAATATTTGCTGTATTAATTTCATTACTCCGGGAATATCATCATTTTCCGGATTGATTACTGTCTTTCTTCACTTGTCATGTATTCCGCTATTGTCACTTCAGTACCTCATATATTTCCAAGTCTCATAATTTCTCTTTGTCTGCAATTGGTTATTTGTAAATGAATTCAATGCTATTAGTAGTATGTTGCCGTTTAGTCACTGAATTCGGCTTCTTCCTTATTTTATAGTTTTACTCTTAATGTTCATATGAGTTGGAAGGATACAATTCTTTAGTCTAGGCTTGGCTATATTTTAAAATACGAAGGTGATATTATGTCTTGTTTTCTTACGTCGGTGCATATTCGATGGATTTCAATCTCAGGAATATCATCTTGCGTGTGAGTCCCAAATCCCTCAGAATACATTTATCTTTATCGAAAGTTAGTCTCTAATTTGGATCTTCTCCTTGGGTATACGATTATTTCATTGTTGCTAATAAAATCAAAATCCTTTAGAATGGAAAACTGTGAAGAAAGATCTGATCATTCAGCCAACCCAAATAAAGTTCTGATTTAGAAAATGTGCATAATCTATTTGGTTAGAACGTCCGCATTCCAACCATTAGATCCTGGATCAAATCTCCCTAATGTCAATTTCTCAGTAAGATGACTTGGATTTTATCGGCCTGCCCCACCTTTCGAAAAAAATACCACTGGTTGAACTAAATATTGGGAGCGAAATTTAGAAATTGGAATTGTTAGTCGATAGCTGTGCTAACGCGAAGTCATCGCTACTGTGTGTTTGAGCGTGTTGAATTTGTACTAACATTTGGTCACACGCTCTCTCCCAAAAACTCATAACAAGGTACGCTTAGTATAGTTGTATTATAAAGCATAGCTCGAATGTGTTTGTTTAAAAAACACAAATGGGCTTGACCGTTAGTTGCGTCAGTGATTGTCCAGCCGCCCAGGTAGACAGGCATATTCGGGCATGTGCACTCAGATATTATTATTATTATTATTATTATTATTTGTTGCGGCCAAGTAAATGGTTAAAGAAATAACAAAACAAGTGTTGCAGATATATGATATATTAAACAATAAGTACAACAAAAGAGTATTACACGGATAGCGAGTGTGTGTCGGTTGGCCCAGCATTCAATCTATTCGACACTTAATATTTAACAGCCCCCACCCAAGAGGGATGTATGTGGCACAAGGCTGAGTTTACCGTGGGTTCTCCGTGCCCGTAGGCTCGGCCAAAAATATTCCCTTAGAATCCGTATAAACGGGTTCAGAGCCAGTCTACCTCCCCGGACGAGACTTTGCCCTTCGGAAAAAACGTCGTTCGGGTTCCTCTCCGCTGAAGGCAGAGAGTTCGACAGTTTGAACACTCTGGTTGAATGTTCTCTGCAGACCTTCTCTCCTACTAATCTTATAGTAGGCGATGTGTCCAACATAGATTCTTTAGAGGGAGGACACCACAACATTATTATTAAATTGCATAGCTGATTATTGTTTCTTGCAGTCGATGGGCAACTATCAAGCGAGATCTGTCAAAATGTGCCTCACTTTAACGAGCGAGGATGTCAGCAAGATTAACCAGCTTTCTATCATTATCTGATAAGTTAATGAATTTAATTACTCTTATGAATGTTGGGAGAGATATTGATTTAGTTTGGTCACGATTTCTTGACAGTCATTTTATTGAGTCTCCATTTCTAGATCCGTGGACATTGAAACCTGGAATGATATTAGAATAATCCAGAAACTAAACAAGTGGCAAACAATGAATTCAGTAAATATATAAAAACAGAAAGCGTTATAAAACAAGGATGTGTATTCTCACCAGACCGAGAGATTTCTGGGAGAATTATATGTCCTACCAGAATTCAGTGTTGGTGGTGTAGGTCTTAACAACATAATATATTCAGATTAGATAGTGTTCATAGCAGATATAGAAAGGAAACTAACACAGAAAATAGTAAAGTAAAGAGTGAAGAAACGGTCTGAACATCGATTCAAAGAAGATAAAATGTATGCTTGATTGCGAAAGGGATAGCCCAACATGCAAATTATACATTGGAAATACGAAAATCAGGCAAGTCCAAGAATTTAAATATCTGAAATGTGCTTTAACAGAGGACGGAAAGGGAAATACCAATAATTGAAAGTGCATTGGGATCGCTAATGGTGTCTTCCAAACTCTGAACGAAATATTAAGAAACATATATAATTCGTTATAAAAAAAAGAGTATTGAAATTTTATGTATTATTAGTCCTCCTATATGTCGATTCATACTACACAATCTTCTCGCAGAGGAAAGAGTGACGTGAAGCAACAGAAATGGGATTCTAAAGAAGGATGTTGGGAATACCATGGGCCGAACATGTGAAGAACTATGAAGTTTTAGAGACAATGAGAACAAAAGAGTACTTATTAATATCAGGAAAAGACAGTTGAAGGATTGAAAAGTTTGATAGCCACAGCAGAGATTGATGGGAAGCGGAAAACAACGCATAACCCCCTTGGCGAACTAGAATCAATGGACGGCGGTGAGATGGAAGAAATACAATTTTTTTAAGAAATACAAAGGACTGGTAATTATGCAGAGCCAGGATTGTCAACGCCCTGAAGCACACAAAACATAGAAGAAAACTCTGCTAAATACCCGCCTCCCCACCATCAAATAATAATGACTTTATATTTTACTTGATTTTACGAATTAATATTTTTAATATTCCACTCTTTAAACAAAAGTAGTACCTCGTGTGACTGAAAACACGAACAAATATTCTATAAACCAATACTAGTGAATTTTTGATGCGATCTACGGTGTTGTTTACGGTTGACTAAATATATATTTTGGGTCAGAGATATATGCTTCTTGGTTCAGTGAGCCGAGACTTTGTCAGCCATGTCCCAAGGGCGTAGGTCTTCTGCTAATGATATACCTTTCCCGAGGTAGATAGATGAGTTGATGGTAGAGCCTTTCAGCTCCTATGAAAAATTATTCTGATTCTATAGCTGACCTTGGCAGATCAATTCTGCAAGACTCGGTTAACTCCCAAGAATTTATAGATTTATTTTCTTTTACGTATGATTTTGTAACTTTCGCTGATTTATTTGTTTCAATCTCTGTTTACTCAACAAATATTTGGCCTGAGAAAAACAAGAACATTAGTAAAAGTAACATAATTTCAATTTGGAAATGTTATATAGATTTCCATTTAAAATATAAAATAAATTATAATAAAATATTTCGTTTTATATAATCTATAATTATGAAAGAATTGTAATGTTTCGAAAATTATAAACTCTGTCGATAGTATTTAGATTTTCTATTTGCGATTTCAAATTGAACATAAAAATATTGATAAAAATAAAAGTACATTCGATTTTGTCATGTTAATAGCAAATGGAACAAATTAATTCAGAAATCAAATTTCATAAGTACAATGCCGAAAATGCTTTGAAAAAATTAAAAATTGAATAACTTGCAAATTACAGTGATTCATATTTTTCATGACAAAATGTCTATTTTGCAAACATAAAAATGATGTCCCGTCAGTTGTTTGCGTCTATCCAAGAAACCACTGAAGGACATTGTAAAACAGTAAATGCAAGAATGGTATTAACTGTTTTAGACTAGTCAGTATAAAAGTAATGATACATAAAGGAAATACCTGGTACTGAAGACAGGTGGAAACTAATGGAATACTTAGAAAGTCCAGGAAACAATAAGAAAAACGCAGCATAGAGGAAACGAGAGAGGATACTATACAATACACATACGTATGCAATGCTTGGCAACAAGTAAAAAGAAAATTGAAAAATATTCTAAACACCGCGACTTTTTCTTACAAGGAAGGTGAGTACGATGCTAAGAAATTGATATATGTTTTTGATGTAAAACGTATAATAATAATAATAATAATAATAATAAGAAGAAGAAGAAGAAGAAGAGAGCAAAGACAAATGCAACCGACCAGATAGAGAAACAATGGCAAGATAAACCGATCCATGGCCAATACTCTGCCCGTACCAAACAAGCTTACGTAGACAAATGCCGTACCAATCAGTGGCTACGTAATGCAGGGTTGAAAGCTAAAACTGAAGGTTTTATTTTTGCTGCACAGGACCAATGCTTGTTAAGTAAAAATTATCAAGCACATATAATAAAATATCGTGTTAACCAAAAATTCAGATTGTGTGATAAATATCCAGAAACAATTGATCATCTTGTATCAGGTTGCACAATATTGGTACCCACTGAGTATAAAACCCGGCATGACAGAGTGGGCTAATATCTGCACTGGAAAATTTGCAACTTCTAGAGGAAGGAAAGTGAAAGTAACTGGTATGAACACCATCAGACCCGTTTACGGAGATAGGACCTGTTACAATTCTATGGGACGACACAATACACACTGACAGAACAATCAATGGATGTCAGTTATCTCCTGTTAATTCCATCTCTGAAATTCTTCTACTGCCTTAATCAGGTATTGAACTCACAATCTTTGGATGCTGTCACTGGATTTAAACTAACGCCTTTATCTACTGTTCAATGAGACATGGCACCTGGAACTAGAACAGGCTACCCCAGTGAGCGAAATAAAGGGTTCAATTCGACATTCAGACCATCTGAAGAATGCCGGAGCGTACAACGGGTGAAACTTTGTAATAAATATGGCGACAAAGATGAGGACAATAGTCCAAATAATGTAAATAGTCTACATATTACTTCACCACTGAAATATGGACAGATACTGAAAGGCCGAAACGTTTTAATAAATATGGCGACAAATATGAGGACAATAGTCCAAATAATGTAAATAGTGTACATAATACCTCATCTCAGAAATATAGACAGTACCTAATTAAAGTGATCGAGATTTGGAGAATTATGCCATTCACGCTTTGGGTTTTCAATGCTCTTTTACAAAAGACTGATACTTCAGCAAGTCATATTTATTGGTAGAATCATTCAGAGAAAAATGAGACTCTGGTGCTTTCGTGATAAACCCTTACAAAAAAAGAAAAAACAACTCTGATATTAAGAATATAAAAAAAATAATAATACTCGTTAACTTGTTAGCATGTCGTCGAATCTAATTCCTCTCAGTTTCCCCCAGGATAAACAAAGTTTGATTTTCCCTTAGTTTCCATATCGATTACACAATCCTTAAATAACTTTACTCTGACGCCTGTAAATACCTTAATCACATATCTGTCGTATTTCTTGAAAACCTGGTCAATTCAAATCTACAGACGCCATTTTGTCTGACCATTGATCCGATTTAGAATTATGCTTACTTATTTCTTATTTTGGCAGTTTTATTCATTTTTTCTTTCTCATTTCTTTCGCTATTTCTTCTTAGATTTTATTAAATTTCTTTCTTTAACTCTTTCATATATATTTTTCTTGAATTTTCTTTACTTCGGTTTTTTTTTCAATTCTTTTATATCTTGAATTTATTTTTTTTTACTTTTTCGTCTTTCGTTTGCTTTCTTTTCTTTATCATTTTGTCTTGGAGTGCCAGTTGAACAATTCCCACTATGTATTTCTCATAACAGTAATTTAATCTTTTTCGACATCTTCGTATTATTTTCATTACTTTTTAGTATATTAACATTTTTTTTCTTCTTCCAGCGAAGAATTCATCCGGGGAAAAAAACATTTTTTTAGCTTTATAAATACATCTAGATATTAGAGACTAATGTTCTTGCAAATAAAAGTTAACTAGAGTATTCGTTTTGTATATACAAGGCATCAAAAGACAAGTGGTTAATGTTAAAAAATATCTTAAATTTTTATTCGGTTCTGATCTTATCAATGAAGATGGAAATATTATCTAAGGAACATATTCTCGGTTAATGGGCTAAGTTTATCGTTGACACTGTGTGTAAGGTCATTTCTTCCATTAATAATGATTGAAATAACAGCAATAGCAAAAAAAAATTCTACAAGGATGTGTTTTTTTATTAATTCTATTGTACCCTAGATTCATTCTCCATGAATGTTTTTTACTTATTATCTTCCGTCCAAAAAGAGACTATTTGCACTAAATAATAACATTTTATGAAAGTTCACTTTCATCTTTGTTTCACTATTTCTCTAGAAATTCTTACCAAAGAAATCCTATTTCTTGTACACCAACAATGAGATAGACACAACTTGTAATATTTTATTAATACAAAAAATATACATAGTTATTGTATAATAATATAACGCGACATTATATAAAGAGCAAGCAAAATATAATGGAACATATGTGGTGGCTCAATACACCAAGAACACAAGAACAGAACAAGAACATAAGGAAAAACGAAAGGGAACATTGGACCGTCGTTATCTCTTCTGATTTGTGTTTTTTCTTGAACTAATGTCCTTACTTTATCATCTATTATCGCTGCACACCATTTTCACTGGTATGGCTTTTTATCAATTCTATGTTCAGATGTAATCATTCAAAATGCTCTTCCGACACAGCAGCAAGAGAATAAATTCCAAATTATAATGCAGAAGTTCATTCTGAAGGACATGATGCTCTGTATGCCGCAAATTGCAAGAGGATCTTCGATAAGTAGTCTTGTAATTCCCACTTTGTTGTTGACAGAGATTAATTGAATGCACCATAAAATCGTTTTCTTTTATCATCATCTTAACTGTGTTTCGAAAATACACCAACAGCAGATTTCGCTTACAACCACTCTAAAGAAAGTGCATTAATTCAGCACATTGCATCCATTCTGGAAATATTGGCCCTATTCAGAATGCAGAAATTGAGATTATTTCGGATTGATTGCGTCTATTCTGGACATATCACCTATTCCGAAAACATAGCACTTCTCCCGGTAACATGACGCCTATTCCGAACATTGTGTCTATTTCACATATTGTGTCTATTCCGAAGACATTACTCCTTTTCCGGAACAGTTTCACCTTTCCAGAAACATTGCGATTATTCGGGATATTGGGTCTATTCCGGAAAAATTTCGCCTTTCCCAGACATTGCGGCGTTCTGAATATTTTGTCTATTTCTGAAAGATTGCACCGATTCCGCAACATTTCGTCTACTTTGGAAACTTTGTCCCTATTCTGGTCATGGTTTCTATTCCGGAAATATTGCCAATTTTTCGGAGCATTTCGTCTATTCCAAAAACATTGCCCCTATTTCAGAACATTTCGCTTATTCCGAAAACATTGCGCATATGAAGGAACATTTCGCCTATTCCAGTCAATGTGTCTATTCCAGAAACGTTGCCCCAATTCCGGTAACATTTTGCCTATTCCTGAACATTTAGCCTATTCCGGAAATATTGCGCATATTCAGGACAATTTCGCCTATTCCAGTCAATGTGTCTATTCCAGAAACCTTACCCCAATTCCGGAAACATTTCGCCTATTTCGGAACATTTAGCCTATTCCGGAAACATTGCGCATATTCAGGAACATTTTGCGTATTCCCGCCAATGAGTCTATTCCCGAAACCTTACCTCAATTCCAAAAACATTTCGCCTATTCCGGAACATTTAGCCTATTCCGGAAACATTGCGCATATTCAGGAACATTTCGCCTATTCCAGTCAATATGTCTATTCAAGAAACCTTGCCCCAATTCTGGAAACATTTCGCCTATTCCTGAACATTTAGTCTATTCCGGAAACATTGTGCATATTCAGGAACATTCGCCTATTCTAGTCAATGTGTCTATTCCAGAACCATTTTGCCTATTCCGGAAACATAGTGCATATTCAGGACAATTTCACCTATTCCAGTCAATGTGTCTATTCCAGAAACCTTACCCCAATTCCGGAAATATTTCGCCTATTTCAAAACAATTAGCCTATTCCGGAAACATTGCGCATATTCAGGAACATTTCGCCTATTCCCGTCAATATGTCTATTCCAGAAACCTTGCCTCAATTCCGGAAACATTTCGCCTATTTCGGAACATTTAGCCTATTCCGGAAACATTGCGCATATTCAGGAACATTTCGCCTATTCCAGTCAATATGACTATTCCAGAAACCTTACCTCAATTCCGGAAACATTTCGCCTATTCCGGAAACATTGGGCTTATTCTAAACATTTCTCGTTTTCCTTACATTCCGTCTATTTCGCAGTCATTTTGGAAACGTTACCCCATATTCCGAAATCATTGCGACTATTCTGGACATTGTGTTTAGATTCTGCGATCCAAGATTTTTACAATTTATTTCCATACCTGTTTAATAACTAGTGAAATAAAGGTAATAGAAGTAAATTTGATATGTGTAAACGAAGTTACACATAACGGATACTGACTCATGATATAGCAAAATATTGTTTCAACCTTATTTGGAATGCCCGTCTATATCCCAGAATCATAAACATAATGTGAACAATTTTTATAAATTACTGGAGCAATATGAAAGATGGCACCTGTAAAAACTGCAGCATAATTATTCTTGTTATACTGTAGTAACGAAAAACTATAAAAGACAAATATGGATAAAGATTGATGACCGAGTAACTATTGAATAACAGTGTGGCTGAAAATTAATATACGGTGTATAACGTGCTGATAATACACCAGGAATGTATTGACGGGATTAAAACAATCTTGTGTAATAATAATAAAATATGTCTAATTATTAGAAATTGAGGGCGGAAGAAGAACGTGTCGGTTGAATATCATGATATAAATAACAAAGATTAGGATACTGTTAAGTGTATATTTTAGAATAATGAAAAATAAAAGTTTTAGAATTTTCATCCTTTGTTCTTGCTTATGGATTTTAATTTAGTCATCGTTTTAACTAAAGTTCTGTTTTCTTGTTATCTTTACTTATCCTGTTTCTTTTTCCGCTTTGTGATATTTATCGTACGTTCATCGTTTAAACTTTTACGATTTTTTTTTATTTTTCTGCTTCCTAAAACGTAATTTTCTTTGTTAATTTTCCCCTTAATCTTTGCTTATAATCTTTCCAATAATGTCTCCTTTCAATATATTTTTTATTCAGTTGTGTTTTTAGTTTCTTTTTTTATTTCCTTTTCGTCGTCATGTTTATGCTTGCTTTCTATTTTCCAATCATCATTTTCTCCAATTCGCTTGGTCTCTTTTCCGTCCAACCTTTTATCTGTCATCATCATTTCTTGGCTTTTTTTTATTTTTCTTATTCTTCTTTTGTGAAATCTACCTAATTCTTTCTCCTACACTTCTTTTCAATTTTTCTGTATGCAACGACTTCAATTTCTCAGTATTTATTGAAGTTCTCAGAATGCAACGTCTTACATAAGTAGTTACTTATTTTCCCAGTAGTTACTTCATTTCTCAGTATGCAAAGTCTTAAATAAATAGTTACTCCTACGCAGTAACTATATATTTAAGACTTTACATACTGACAAAGACAATATTTGGACCTGATATGTTTCGAGACAGAATGCAAATATTATGAAAACGGATTTGTTGTCAACAGTAAATGGAGGAATAATGTGCATCGATGTTGGATAGTATCAGACCGTGTGCCTGTAATACAGCTCAATCTTCAAGAAAAAAACTGACGAAGGACAACGAAGAGAGTGAATCCAGAATGGACAGCTAACAAAGCCATGTAGGTTTACTTTCAAAAGGATATCATCAAAATGTTCAGAAGTCATCTTAGAATCACCATAGATACAACGTTGAACCGAGACATTGAAAGAACATGGCAGAGAGATCCCACTTTTCGTTTGAAGAAGTTTACAATCAAGAGTCATATACAACGAATCCTAAATCTCACAGACGACAAGGAAGGCTAAAAAATAGTGTAATCAGTATACCATGTCAGTGAAGAGAAGAGAACATGTTAATTCATGACCTCAAATCGAAACAGTTTTGCTGCTGATGCTGCTGCTGCTGATGATGATGATGATGAGGATGATGATGATGATGATGATGATGATGACACTACCTTAACGCATCCATTTTAAAAAAAAAATATTTTCTTTTTCTAATTTTTTTCTTTGTTTTTTTTGTCCATTAATTTTACTTATATATATTTTAGGATATCATCTCTTTACTTCAAAATTAACTTCATCGAAATTTTAGACCACAGGTTCATGATTCTCTTTTTAGAATGAATTAAATATAAAAAATTCTCATAAAAAATCGCCTTCATACATTGTCCTTGTCTTTTCCTCTCATTAAATGTTGAAACATTTGTAGAGCTTGATTTATATGTTAATTGATATTTTAATTAACCAAGAAACATAAATTAGGCCCTCAGCCTGAAACAATAAAAATATCTATTTCAACAATCTCATAAATCACTTGCGTTCCTCTGAAAGTAACAACTTTTTTTTCATTATTCCGTTGTTAGTTTAAAATATTTGACAATAAACTTCTCTGTGTAATGACTCAAGTCGGAAAAACAAAGCCAAGATTCAGAGGTTCAAGGCCTAAACAGCAGATGAATATTTTTCTAAATATTTTATGGCTTCGTAGTCGTTCAAATGAATGAAACAATAAACCGAAATACATAAATATATTTTTCTATTGATGACTTTTTGGCGCATCTGTCAATATTAACTTGTACAGATGTTAACTACAAGAACATCAACTGAAATTAACTGAAAGCTGAAGTAGCAATGGCCTGGCTGACTTGAATATTAATAATTAACTTATGAACATGTCTGATGAAAAAAAAAACAAAGCAGTAAGATAATGAAAAAAGTCGATTTGGTCGTGAAGAGAAATAGTTAAATAGTTGATGTACCAACGAAGAGATTATTTTCAAAAATGAAAGATGAAAATTCTACTATACATTCCTTAAATAATACAGGTATTTTAACAGATGGGGAAACACGTGATACAGAAATCCGAAGGCAGATTGGAATATCAAAATATGCTTTCTGCAAACTAAGCAAGGTAGTAAGAAGCATGGAATTTTGTTTAGAAAGCTATGACAAATCCAATTTCCTTATATGGCAGGCAATATTGGAATTGTTCATCACAGAAGATGGAAAGACTTCAAGCAACATAAATGTAATTGTAGAGAATGTTAGGTGCATGGAAAAAGTAAGCAAAGACGAAAATGGAAACAAAAAAGGACGATCATACCTACAATCAGAAAATAACATTTGAAATTTCTGGGTGAAAATTTGAGAAAGGTGTACCAGACAATGTTTACACTCAGAGGATATATTTAAGGAAACATTTAGTCTATTCCGGAAACATTGTGAATATTCAGGAACATTTCGCCTATTCCCGTCAATGTGTCTATTCCAGAAACCTTGCCCCAATTCAGGGAATATTTCTCCTATTCCGGAACATTTAGTCTATTCCGGAAACATTGTGACTATTCAGGAACATTTCGCCTATTCACGTCAATGTGTCTATTCCCGAAACCTTACCTCAATTTCGGAAACATTTCGTCTATTTCGGAACAGTTCGTCCATTCCGGAAACATTGTGCATATTCAGGAACATTTCGCCTATTCCAGTCGCTATGTCTATTCCAGAAAATGTAAGCAAAGACGAAAATGGAAACAAAAAAGGACGATCATACCTACAATCAGAAAATAACATTTGAAATTTCTGGGTTAAAATTTGAGAAAGGTATACCAGACAATTTTTTACACTCAGAGGATATATTGAAGGAAACAGGGATAGAATAATGTAACGAGTAAAAGAGAGGCTAATGGATTGTTAAAAGACAATCATTCCTTAAAGCTACAATGGATAAGAAGTTGTGGGGTACGATAACGTTTCACGCCCTAAAGGAAAATGGTACATGGGAGAAAGGGAATTAGCGTGTTCCAGTTAAAGCCGAGGCCGTTGTGCCTGATTTCGCATGAATACAAGTTTCATATTAAATTTCCCCCAAATGAAGTTGAAACCCATTCAAGCAAGAGTGTTAGAATTAAAAATCTTTATTCTGAGTGTTTCATATTAGGAAATGAAGAAAGAAGAGGGAGACCTCTAAATAAAATTATTATATAATGAACATGCTCAATGATTAGTAACATTTACAAATAATTATCCGTCCTGAGAAAGGCGATAAACTACATCCAACAGAAAGACCTCTGATCAGGATGTCTTGAGGATGGTATAACTATCTCTTCATTACTGGCGTTCCCAGATCCACACTGACCCAAGGTGGTCGCATCGGTCAGGGTCCCAGATATAGGTAAATAGTTTAACCCCCAACAGGAGTCAAAAATTCTATGAAAGTATAAAAATAGGTTTTAATGCCAATACATTTTTGTAAAAATATACCAGCAATGAAACTTGACGAAAAAATTATTACCAGTAATACATTTTTAAGAAGGAAAAAAATGTTACCAATAATACATTTTTGTAAAGAAATAATAATGTCTTAGAAAAGAAATAGTAATGCATTTTTTAAATAAAATATTGCTATCAATATATGTTCGAGAAAAAATTACCAGCAATAAAAATCTTGTCGACATTAAATAACCCATTGTGGATGATACGCCTTGAAACAAACCAAACGTTGAATAATTATATTATTAGGTCTTTAAATGGAAAAGAGAGTTAACAGTGAACAGAAAGGGTATTTATGCAAATGATTTTTTCAAATACGAAGAACTAACGCTGAAACAACAAATGTAAAATAAATAAAACGATGATAACAATGAAAGAACTAGTTTTGAAAACAAAGAGTGAACAAATCAGGAGATATACAATCTATTAAGTAAGCAAAATTATTAATAGTAATGTCATTTATAAGTATTGGTACTAATCTCCAGTTAAAGAAAGGAACAAAAGCTAAACCAAACAATACACAATTTTCAAAAACAAAAAAAGAAAAGAAAAAGAAAATGCTACTTGTCAAAGTAGAAACGGGTTGTTACATTAAATCCGACAATTTCATTCAAATCTCTACGAAAAATGAAACCAGACATTTTCTGCCTTAGGTAAAAATAAATAAATGAAAAGGATATTAGATATTCAGAGAAAAAGCCACGCCTAATTAAATTTGGAGCTGATCATTGGAAACAAGTGAAAACTTATTTGGAATGCTGATGTTATGTTTAAAAAAAAGTGTTAAATTCTCAAATATTATGAAAATGAATTTCGGGTCATCCCAAATCTGTTGACGCAGTTCAAACTATGGCAGAAACTATAATTCCGTGAAAGACATGTCCTGGATTATCGAGAATAATTATTATTATTCATATTCCAATAATAATAATAATAATAATGTCAAACTGAATTCCGCTTATCTATTTAAGCATAGTATATATATATATATATATATATATATATATATATATAATTATTTATTTAAAAATATGATTCCAAATCGCTACATAAGAGGTCTCATGTTTCAAAACAAGAGCCGAAAACTTCAATATAATCCTTTAAATTAAATTGAGTTGAAAGTAAAATGGGCTCCGTTCCATCTTCAAGCGAAATTTTGTTGGATTCAACAAAATTTTTTGAAGAAATATTAAATATTTATGCTTTACTTTTGTATCGAGCACTATTTTAAAAATAATAACTAAAATACTAAGGGACTTTGGATTATTTACCTAACCAGTTCCTTCCTATTTTCTATATATTTTCACACACATATATATATATATATATATATATATATATATATATATATATATATATATATATATATATATATATATATATATATATATACATTATATATATAAGTATAGGATTGGTGTATACGTAATAGATTCCAATAACCAACAAATACTATTCTTAAAAGAGTGATTAGTACAGAGTAGAGCAAATATATTTATTTATTCGAAAGTTAAAACATAAATGTGTCATAGAATCACTACAGAAATAGCTATTTTGTTTCAACAATTCTAATGTCTTATCAAGTGATGGTGTTGAATATAGAATAAAGGGTTTTAAAAAGGTTCAAATAAATCACACACCTCTTAATAGGGGAAACGCTGTCGCATAAGCTGGAATGAACAATCAAAATACAAATATATCAGAATTCAAGAAAATTGACAACGGACTTACGTTATAATAATTATTTAATATTTTAAGTTTAAGGTTATATATATATATATATATATATATATATATATATATATATATATATATATATATATATATTTTGTCGATATGTGCGTGTCTGTATATATATATATATGTGTGTGTGTGTGAGCGTGTGTATCAATGTATGCAATGGTCTAGTCTTGTATTGGCTGTTTACCTATGTTATTTTTTGTCATTATGCTAAGTGGGCCATTTTATTTTTGTCGAAATTTTTGGAGTAAGAACCTTACTTTTTATGAGTGGCTACGGAGTGAAGAGTTAAAGGCTAAAGGTTTCATTCTTGCTGCACTGGACCAATTATTGCTAGCTAGAAATTACCAATTTCACATTCAGAAGAAATAAGTTTGCCCAAAATGCAGATTCTGTGCTAATTATCCAGAAACAATTGACCATTTTTTATTTGGTTGCGCGGTATTGGCACAAACTGTATATGAAATCCGGCATGAAAGACTGAGGAATTATCTGCATTGGAACATCTGAAGCATTTGCAGAAAGGAAACTGCAAGAAATTACTATGAATACTATCCAAAATTGGTTACAGAGATAGGACCTGGAACAATTTTTATGGGGCTTCACAATATACAGTGAGAGAACAATCAATTCTAATCGCCCCGATATCAGGATCAGAGACCGCAAAAATAAAATGTGCCTTCTTATTGACATAGCAATCACTGCAGACTGTAAAATATCTCCGAAGATCCTTAATAAATTATCAAAATACGAAGACCTTGAAATAGAAATCTCTAATATGTGGCACATGAATAAATCAACAAATTCAGTTGTAGTTGGAGCCCTCGGATTGATTTTGAAGTTTCCAGTAGACGCAGTGAAGGGATTCCTGTTAGATCATGCCTTAAATAAATTTTACTCACAAGTACATCCCATACCTTATAAAGGGATTTTTCTCTTCAAATAATGCGCAGTGGAAAATGTCAAGACATTTCTAGCCTTATGTCTCTGGTTGAGACCCGGTAATGAATGCGTATACACCAGAAATCAAATCAAATAAAATATCAATAAAAATTATGCAAACTGATCTCATGGTTTATTTGGAAGAACAGATCTAGTCATGAACGAAAATTGCCTTCCTTTATTGCGCATCAATCAGATAACATAATAAAACTTAAAATATAATGAAAATTGGAAAATATCTGATTATATCAAATGCAAACGAAAAATCAAAGGAACCAGGAACTGTCAATTGGGCATAGACGCACTTACTTGAAACCTGAAAATATATTCAAAGCTGCAACAATGGAATATCAAACGAAAACTGTTGAAATAGCAGCGATCTTTAAAGTGGTATGTTGGGGTGTGTCGAGGTTAGGTGATGGTTAGATTTGTGTCGACTTCATTGCCAGGAAAAGTCAGGAAATACCTTTGTTCGAAAATACAGAAGGTGCAACAAAAAGTAGTAGCAATAATAAAAGTCCGGAAATTTACCCAGGGGAAGGTTAGTGAAAGGAAAATATTGTAGAAATACATTAAACGTCATTCTTATGAAAAACAACAAAAGATATTGAGAAATAAGATAAAATATAGAAGGTTTGGTGTCATTCTGCCGACAGTGCCAACAACCTGAGACCTCCAACCGGAATAAACGTGATTTCCCCTAGTTTCTGTCAAGTTTTCTTACTTTTTTTTTATTTTTTTACAACTGATACAGGTTAAGATGACCTAGTGAAATCAGAAATATTCAATTTTTATTTTTATTTTCTTTGTAGCTCAAAATAAACTGAGCTCAAAATTCAAATAATTGAGTGCAATTCTTTCGTTTACATCAATAATAGCATCCGTAACAATAGCATAAAATACATTTAAATAAATAATAATAATATTATTATTCACTCATTTCTGTGTCATGCGTTACAGACGCTTAGGAGATACATGACTGACGAGACAGATTTTTTTTTTCCCCGCAATAGGTGGTCATTTCTTTCCGCGGTAGTACGGTTACCCCTAAGTGGGGGGTGGAGAGAAGAAGATGATTCGTACCTTTCCCAAAGGAATGGATTCGACTGAAATTTGAGCACGACTCTTCGTTTCCTGAGTCCAAGCCGCTATCTATTACTCCATCGTGCATATTCATACTCAGTTTACAGAGAAAGAAATGGAATATGAATGAGTTGTAAATGAATTATAAAAACAAAACAAAAAAAAATTAAAAAAGAACGTAAATTCACACAGGAAAAACACCTGTTATAACTTGAAAAGTAATAAAAAAAGCAAAGAACAAAAACAAAAAAACAGCTGACTGTAGGCTTTTCTATATGTGAAGCCGTATATGTAGCTATGACGCCAGCTATTCAAAAAGGACAACACTTAATTCTGCTGCGGAATGAAATGACTATCGACAAATCTATAAAATCAACAAATATATACTCAGACAATCACAGTGCAATATGTATTACAAAGGATTCTATCACAAGTCAAAGTTACTTAGTATCAAATTTACTACTATACAAATTTTAAAGTGGGAGTGTTAGAATAAACTATGGATGCAGTTATCTCTCTTTCCAAGTCACTCTCTATTAATATTATTATTATTTTGATAATAATAATAATAATAATAATAATAATAATAATAATAATAATAATAATAATGTTGGTTTGGTTTGTTTTAAGGCATATCAACCACAATGGGTTATTTAATGAAGATGAAATTTTTATTGCTGGTAATATTTTTCCTTCAAAAACCTGTTTCTGGATATATTTTTTCCTTCAAAAAAAAAAAAATTAGAATCTCTGGTAATATCTTTTTCAAAAAATATATTGCTGGTATTTTTTTCCAAAATGTATTGCTGGTAATAATTTTTACATCAAAATATTTATTTCTGGTAATTTTTACAAAGAATTTCTGATGATAAAACCTATATTTACACTTTCATAATGTTTTGACACCAGTTTGGGAGTTAACAACGTTCCCTTAGTTGGGACCCTAATAGGTGCTACCACGCCGGGTCAGGGTGGACCTGGGAACACCAGTAATTAAGAGTTAGTTCCACGCTCCTCAAAACCTCCTGATTAGTGGCCTTGATGTTGGACGTAGTTTATCATCATACCCAGGACATCAAGAATATGTTGTTTGCAAAACTAAAATATAGATTTAATGGGTACAGTTATTATAACCGACATAGCAATTATACATCAACACAACTTGTGAAACATTTAATCACAAATGACAAGAATTTCAATAAAAACCTTAATATAAATGTTCTAAAAATATCTAGAATCGATTGAACTCAACAACACATAAATCACATGAAGATAATGAAATATGCAAATTACGTCCCACCCTGGAAGCAATGAGCAAAAGGACTGGAGCGTTCTATAAGATTTACACAAAAAATTGATGAATTGCTCGTATTAACTGATAACCTGGCAGCAAATTTCAAAATGATCCCCCACTCCATCATGTCACTCACGTTGAAGTTTCATTCTATAATATCTTGGTCGTAATGATTAACAGTATAACCGTTTTGCTAAAGATAATCGACGTTTGTATAAATTGGTTTGTATCTGTGTATATATATATATATATATATATATATATATATATATATAGTTAAATTCCCAGATGAATTCTGTGGACAAGACAGATTGGTATCAAATGACAATTGGAAAAAATCATTTTGCCGACGCGTTTCGTCTTCCGACTTTTTCAAGGCAAAAATGAAATCGAAATGTTTTTGTTGTTATAGTTACATTAAAAATCCAAATTTAAAAAGATAGACGCTGCTGTCTAAGCCTTTTTTCTGGTTAATGTTAATTACCTTTATAGATGTAAGATTTAATGTAAGATTTTTATACCAATTGTCATTTGATGCCAATTTGTCTTGTCCACAGAATTCATCTGGGAATTTAACTATATTGTCGACATGGAAAAAAGAAAATAATGATAATAATCCCTTACTATAAAGGTAATTTAAAATAACCAGAAAAAAAGGCTTAGACAGAAGCGTCTATCTTTTTAAATTTGGATTTTTAATGTAACTATAACAACAAAAACATTTCGATTTCATTTTTGCCTTGAAAAAGTCTGTAGACGAAACGCGTCGGCAAAAATGTAAGATTTTTTTCCAATTGTCATTTTATGCAATATATATATATATATATATATATATATATATATATATATATGCTTTCTAAACATCACTTGAAAAAGACAGATATAACGTCCAAATATTATTGAACGTTGTTATACGCAGTTTTTTATTTTTTTTAAATCGTGATTTTCTATACAAACTGTAATAATAATAATAATAATAATTATAATAATAAAAATAATAATGATAATTATTATTATTATTATTATTATTATTATTATTATTATTATTATTATTATGTTGACAAGACAAGTAAATGTTATATTCAGAGACCAGAATCTAGATGAAAATAAAATACTACAAATATTCTGTGACTTGGAAAGTCAAACAATTCCCGTAATTGGGGGCAGGAGATTAGTCCCAAAACAGAAGAAAAGTTTATTTACTCAGATAAAAGGTGTAAATCTGAAAAAAAAAATGTGTAAAGATATATATGCATCGTTTGGTAGGCAGCCGAACCTGGTAAATATTGACTGTCGTCTTCACAATTACGTGAGTACCTGGAACACTATCGGTGTTCCTATAGAAGAGGTTGGATGGCTGTCACTTATTCCTCTTCCGGAATATTTTTATTAATATTATTATTATTTGGAGGAAATCAAAATTAGTTTAAGAATTGTGATCCTCCAGAAAATTGTGATCCTTACGAAACCGGAGAATTGAGAATCTTAACATTAGTTAATTCTTCGTATCAATAATAAATGTTTTGTGTCGTTAAAAAGCGAATGTACTATTACCCATAAGTATACTGAAGTTTTTAAGATATTTCTTACCCTACAGCCTCAACGAAATATATTAAATATTTCTGTGAGGCTAATTCATATAAGAAGAATTGTAAATAGAACAGCAGCCATTTTATCCATGACAGCCAACAGATAAAAATGACCTCAACGTTTAATAAACTTTTATCAATAGTAATTATTTTGTTTAACATGTTTATCATGATATTATTTCTACATTTTATAAGTACTTTGTAAAATATCTAACAAAATAGATAATATTGTTGTAATTCATGAAGGGACGAATGAAGACGACTTGTAAGCAATCAGGATTAAAATAGTTCAGAAAGATTCTAACTCACAGACAACAAAAGAAGATTATTGATGCGCTCGGAATTCCCAACTCTACCTTGAACGATCTATATTTGTAATATGTTCAAAAAATGAGATCGTTTCCTAAAATAAAGTAAAAAGTACAATACTCTCTAATGTCGAAAAACAGAAGCCGTATCATAATAAAAATACACCAGAAATCAATATAACCTCAGTGAAAAAATGTCCAAGTATTAAAATTATTAATTTCAGCATTTCAAACAGTTGACCCTGGCATTGTACTAAACAACGCTTAGAAAACAGCACATGGGTAGTAATCATAAACTACACGACATCTGAAGTCAGTCAATATATTCGGTTGCAGCAAAGATGAATGATAGAATTGACATGATGACTTAAAGTGAATAAAAATCTCAAGGAAAAAAAACAGATATTTACCTTATAACTAAGTTGTTATTTTTTTCTATATAAATCTGAAAACGTTTTTTTCTCCGATGTTAGCTGTAGATGCACCAATACACAGTAGGGAAATTAGGAAAGCAAATAAATAAATAAATAAATAAAAAATATCGTTAAATCTGATGAGAAACATCGTGCGGTATGATGGTTCGTGTCGTAGATATGAGTGATGGTGTACGAGAAAAACGTCTAAAATGAATGAAAATAGGGATTTTCCGAACCATTAAAAGGGAGGGAGAGTACACGAATATTGTTTAATATGTTTGTTACGTTTTTGCATGCCTCTGTGCGTAGTAGTAGTCGTTATACAGTTCTTCTTGTCCTTAGTAGCAAATAGGGTTTGCAAGGTATAGCCCCCTATTTTCTTCAGTTGTTCTCTATTTATACTTGTTTATCTGATTTGCATACGATGATACTCCACCTTGAATCGGAGAGGTCGTATATACATGCTTTTTACTTTTACTATTAATGATTATTTTCGTACTATGTTGTCCTTCCTCTTGTCTTTATATGCGTCTGTTAATTTTTTCATGTTTACAAATGCGCCAAAAGCTCTTATCCATGTTTCTATATATTCTGTGTCGTCTAGTGAATTTAACGATCCTATCGTCGACGCCATTGTTAAGCTTTTCATACATCTCTGCGTAGTAGTATTCGTAGTAAAATTCTCCGTGACCTGAATAGCAACCGCGTTTGCTAGGCATAGCCACCCTATGTTAGCTAGTTGTTCTCTATTTATATTTGTCTATCTAATTTGCATATGATACTATGTTAAAGAGTTAAAAATCATTCAGATACCAGACGACAAATATCTGGGATGAAATTCGAAATTGGCAATTAGGAGGAACAATTCGAATAAAAGTTTCGTTTCGTATTTTATTATATTGGCATAAAATGCCAAACATCTCAATTGGTTATATAGCAGCAGATAGTAAACCTTCTTGCTAAAAGCCCGTATTCCTTAACATATTAAAGATATAAATGTGGCGACTATTTCGCAAAATGTTATTTGCCATTAACGTGCGTATATAGCAAAGGTGAGTTCAAAGCATTGTGCTGAAGTCAGTGAATGCTTCCATGTGGAAAATGCTCTTATTGACATTCAACGAAGACGAAACGATGATTTTGATCAACGATATAAAAAATAAATAAATAAAGTGATGTAGCCTCCGTTCATTCAAATTTTGACGAGCGTTTAGTGCAGGCTGTTGTATATTATTGGTTAAAATGCATAGCCATTGATGGTGACTCTCTGGAAAAAGATTGGTTTGCAATAGAAAAGTAATTCTATCCTCCGGTACTATTGTGTACTCTGTAGCTGTTGTAGTTTCCTTGCAAATAATGATGGAGGTATTACTTTCAGAGGATGCTTCGTAATAATTGAATGTCATTGTTCTTAAACTAAGAACATATAAATATCGAATAATAATAATAATAATAATAATAATAATAATACGAATGTTGATGATAGTATTTTTGGAATTCCACATTAAGTCTTTTATTACCAATTCTGATGAATGTCAATTTTTTTAATGCCTTTCATAATATGGATATTTTATTGTGCTGAATGCAACAATAGAACGTTTAAAAATATTTTCCTTTTGACAGTTGAGGGAATTCATAGAAAAAAAGTGAGGAGAGCATAGCAAGAATCGACGATAGAAAAAATCGATATTTGCAGAAAGAAATACAATTTAAATATTAATATGGTAATAAAGTATAAAAAAAACGCAGAAGCATTTGAACGAAAAAAAAGAAAGAAAGAAAGAAAGAAAGAAAGAAAGAAAGAAAGAAAGAAAGAAAGAAGTAGAATAATAAAGAGGGGGGAATGAAAAATTAAAATAGACAGAAAGTAAGAATATGTATCAAACAAAGAATATTTTTTTAAAATAAACGAGAATAGAACGAAGTATAAAAAATGTGAAAAGGGACAAATAAAAAGAAGAAAAAGGAGAGAATGAAATAGGAAAAAAAGATGAAAGAGAGAAGAAAAATGAAGATTAATATGGGAGAAAAGAAATGAGAGAAAAAATCTTCGGTAAGAAAAAGAGAAGGAAAAATACAAATAATAATAGAACGAACAATAAAAGAAAAAAATGAAAAAGAAAAATAGAAAAAGAAAAATAGAAAGGAATTAAAAGAAAGAAAGAATAAAATTAAAAGTGGAAACAAGGGGAACAAAACTAGTTTATTAACAGAATGAAGAATAAAAAGAAAGAGAAACAAAGAAATAATCACAGTATAATAGAGAAAGATATAAAGAAGAAATCGAACGTAAATGAATGAAAAAAGACGGGAATAAATCATGAAATAAAAAAACACTCAGACATTTAAATGGATGTTGAGTTTTAATGTTCTTTTAGGAGAAAAATAACAATATTCTCGATATTAATAGATTTACGGATCGAATATTCGTCCAATGACAATATAAATGCTGGTGGATAGTAAAGAGAGGAAATTAGTAGAAATATAACTGGATATTTGCCAGCCAAGATCGAATTCTGACCTGCGACGGTCAACGTCTGTTTTCAACACATAAAAATCATTATTTCCCCGATACGTTCTTGAAAATTGTGAGTCACGCACATCTGGTGATGATGTATTTGCATTATTTCATAGATTTGCAGACTAGCATTCTGTTGTTTTCGCTCTTCCTGATTTTTTCATAACTTTTCAGCTTAAATATTTAAATTACTATTGATTTTATTATTAGTTTCATCAGTCTTTACTTTTCGTCAACGATGTTCAGTAGTCATTTCCTTTGGTCATTCTCTCATATATATTTCCTTCGGTTTCCTTCGGAGGTTTCTTATCTTCTCATCAGATCCCATTGTCGTTAAGATGAGTATGCAAACCTCACACGTGAGAACATGGACAGATGTTTATTATAACTACTTTATATCTGCATTGAGTACTTATATGGAAGGTTTTACGATCAAAACGCGATCTCCTGCACACTGATTAACATGATGTCTTAAGATGTACAATTGTTTTTAAACGTTTCACCCCAAGCAAAACAGGAGTGAGAGTTGCATGCAAAGGATTAAAGAGAGTGAGAGCTAGATTAAAGAGGAGTGTTTGAGGAAAGGATATAGAGGAGGACGTGAATCACGATCAAGGCATCAGAAGATGTCGATTGACATTACATTTGAATATTTGAAGATCATAGCTATCAGGAAAGTAAGTAGGAGGAAAGGAATTCCACTGTCGGGAAGTGCGAGAGAAGAAGCTATTAGAGTAGAAGAGGCAGTTACTTATAACTCATTCGACAGTGAAAGGATGGGACCGAGATGCCAGCCAAGTAACATGCTTAAATTCATACAGTTAGGGTACCAGTGAAAATAGCTCGTCAGAGCAGGTGGCATGAAAATATTTGTAGAAAAATAGAGGGAAACACCAGCACGTCTGTGAGAAACTGACTATAGACGAGATGACAGATCAGGACTTATCACATTGCATATCACTCTCCGGATTTTGTCGACGACTTCGAGGTGAACTGCGAGGGCACCAGAAGATATAGGGCAACAGTATTCAAATCAAGGTCGAATGGTAGGTTTGTAGATTTGAAGGATGGTAACTGGCGAGAAAAATACTTTCTGGAAAGAAACAGAGAAGCACCTTTCTTTGCAGTAGATGTATTCAATGTAGTTGTTCCAGCTCAGTTCAGTGGAAAGCGTGAGACCAAGCAGGAGCAGTGAGACGCTCCCCCGGAGTTGGTCATCAGCCATGGTTTGTATATTAGGTTCTCCCAAAAGTTCGTAAACCCTTGCAAAAAATTGAAATTTTACTCGCCAAATAATAACAAAAACAACAAAAATTATCCCTCAAAATAAAGACCATCGTTTTCCAAGACTTTCTGCCATCGATCTGCAAGCTTTCGGATCTGGTGAAAGTACCATTCAGCCGGCTTCGAATCAAAGAATTCTTGACACGCTTCCTCGACTTCATCAAACGAGTCGAATCGGCAGCCTTTCAGATAGTGTTGCATTGAGTGGAAAAGGCCGTAATCTGATGGAGCACAGTCAGGACTGTAGGCTGGATGTGGCAGAACCTCAACTCCGTCCACCTCTTCAAACTTGTCTTTGGTCCAACTGGCGGTGTGTGGCTTGGCATTGTCTTGCTGCATCAAAGCGCGCTTTCGGTTGATCAGAGCCGGGTACTTTTGCTTCAACTTTTCGTAGACCCGCTCCAGTTGCTGACAGTAAAATTCGGCACTGATGGCATGACCATTCGGAACCAACTCAAAATGCACGATTCCTTCAAAGTTCCACCAAACGCACAACATGACTTTCTTGCCGAATCGATCTTGTTTTGGAACTGACGGTGTCTCTTGCCATTTCTGAACCCATCGCTTGTCTCGATTGTGCTGGACCAGATAGACCCATTTCTCGTCCGATGTCACAATGCGCTTTCAAAAACGCTCGTCCAATGGATTGCTGAGCAATTGACGGCAAATTTCAACTTGCCTGTTGGCTTGTGCTTCGGTGAGTTCGTGCGGATCTTGACGCGTCTTTTTGTGAACAAAATCAAGTTGCTTCAAGTGTCGGTGAATTGTCGATTTGCCAACTCCAAGCTCATCAGCCAATTCTCGATAAAGTAAAAAAAAAAAACAATTACAAATTGCATAAAAATTCAATTTTTCGCAAGTGTTTACGAACTTTTGGGACAACCTAATATTTTATTTTATAGATCAACATTTGAGTAAAGCCGTAAAACAGAGTCCTTGACAGTAAATACACACGAAATCAATAGAGCCTCACTGAAAATATTTACAATTATTAAAATAATTAATTTCAGCAATTCAAACAGTTGACACTTGTGTCCTACTCAACGACGCTTAGCAAACAGCGCTCGGGAAATAATCATAAATTACAAGCCATCTGCAGCCAGTGATATATTTGATTATGTGAAAAGGCAAGCAAGAAAAAAACTGTCGACTTTTATATTCTCTTGGATACAGCAAAGATGAATGATAAAATTGACATGATGAGAAATTAATAAAGTGAATAAAAATCTCAAGGAATTAACCAGACATTTAAAGTATAAGGAAGTCGTTATTTTATCTATATAAATCAAAATAATGGGCTGAAATTAATTTTAAATTCAGACTAAAAGCGAGACACTCTATAATAAAAAAAAACAGTTGGTATTATCTCTTATTTATTATCTCGGCAATTATAGAGAACTATAAATGTCCAGTTTTTTATTAATTCACAGTGTAACTTCGTCTCCAGAAATCCTATCCATCCGAGATATGGGAAATTAAACTCAGACAACAGAAAATAGTATTCTCCTATTACTGATTCAAGTTACTATTTTACTTGCTATTCTTCTTCACTCAGACAAAAAAAAAATCACTTTCTATATCTCTGAGATGAGGTAACACGATTACTTGCATTATTTACATTATTCAGACTAGTAGCTGCAACTTCATTGTCCCGTGTATAAAAAAAGTTGGTTAGATCCAATGACTAGACCGAAAGAGTTTTGAGTTCAATACCAGGCCACAGAAGTAGTGAACCAAAACTTGTATAGTTGAGTTAAAGCGAAATAACTGAGATACCCAGAAGAGGCATGGCGCGTGGAACTAAACCAATCTACAACTGCGGACCAAATAAGGGGTTCCGTTCGAAATTCCAATCACCTGGAGAAGACCGGTGCGTACAACGACTGAAACTTTGTGAATATGGCAATGAAGATGAGGATAACAGTCCGAATAATGTAAATAAGGCTAGTAAATAAAATATTATTTTAAGCGAATGTCTTTAATTTCAAATCCCTCTTTCTGCCTCACATTTTTTCCTACATCAGGCATTATATTATTTGCGTCCAAACTTTTATCCTCATCTTTTTGGATGTTATCATAACGTTTTGGCCTTTATCGAATGTATATCGATCCAGATAACCTACAGTGAATATAGGCGAGATATCCATAGACAGGTTCAGTGGAACGAGAACAGTCCACACCCGAAGGTTAAATAATGGGTTCAATTCGGAATTCCTTGTAGGTTACGCAGATCACTATGCACCTGATGACGTTCGGAGTGTATAACTGCCTAAACGTTGGAATAACGACAACAACGACGGGAACAATAGTCCGAATGTAAAGTGTAATAATAATAATTACTAATCCTAGAAAATCTGACGGAAATTATCAGGTTTTAGGCTAAGAAGTGGAAATATGTTTTAGTTTTCTGGCAAAATGCCAGCTTCCTGCAAGTTGTTCTACGTTTCAAGTTAACTCTATATTAAAACCATTACAGCGATTGAATAACTTATCTAATGATTTCGTCTTACAAAGGTATCAAGTAAAAGAGAGAAAACGTTAAAAAATGTAGATATTTCAGTAAAATAACAATTATTTTATAGTCTTAGCCTAATCCAGCATATGTTTGATTTCAACTCATGTAGGGAATTGTTCTCTAAAACAGTTATTCAAAATCTCTTGCTATGTTAAGTGACTGCATGCTGCCAGAAGAATAATGGATTATCTAAGAATCAGACGTGTATAATTTAATCCCTTCTATCTAGGGCAAATTATAACCATTTTGTATTTAGGATTTTGCTTTTTGCTCACATTGTATATGGCACTGGATTAGTGATATATCGTTCACCGTTTGCCAGTCGCATTAACACATCTATAATCCGATGTAAATGCAATATATTACTTCCGATCTCTCTTCAGATTTGTTTGGATTTAAAATCCAAGTGCATTAACAAGTGCAATTTGATCCGAATGCGATCTTCTTGCTTACACGTTATGGCAAGCTTCTGCATTATAAATCCAACTAACCCAAATGCTCTTTACACCTCGGCTATATTTCTATGTAGTCTTCTAGCTTTCTATTTGATAATTCTTAGATAATCCCAAATGTGGTGCAATGCATGAAACATGTAGGAAAAGGACTAAAGTGGCAGCAATAATTACCATAACTATGTTGGTGCCATTTATTTTAGAACTCTCAAAATACATCAACTACAGGCCAATAGTCTGTGTCAATACTCCGGATATCTTAGGACTGTCCAAAAATGAAAATGGCTTGCAGTCATGAAAATTAATTTAATAGCTCTCATTGGACCAAAAGGAATTTCTCTACCGAAATGGTTTTCTGATATATTCAAAAATAAAAACGAAATTAATCCATAACTGCATAAATTTTACCTAAACATTTGAGATCTTTTTCTTTCCCAAATCACCCTGCTAGTTCATGGTAATCCTAGGAGTTGTGGATTTTAAATTTTAGGTAACCTATTCAGTAAAAACAATAAACGCCATGTACTAATGGGTTAAATTCTTTCGATATTTTAGCTTAGTACGAGTATACTAAAAGAAAGAATTCATAAAACTAACTAATGATTAAATCCAGAAGGTTAACTCAATATGTTGACCAGTATTGTACGCATATAACAAAAACTTGGCATTATGTTAATGTATATTTATTAATGTATCCGGATTGCTGTACTTATATGCAGTTTAAATTCATAGTATTATGAAACTTTTTGAAAGATGTGATAGCAATTCGGCATTTAATCTGAGTAATTAAGTAGTCCCGTTCTGTAGCCACACATTTCATGCAGCTGTGTTTATATGGATGAAAGCATTCCTGGAACACTTTCTTGAGACAACTGTTTCGTCGCCTTCTTCGAAGTCTTCAAATTTTGTTCCTTTCAAATGGGCTTTGATTTTGGTTGTTGGTTGGTTAATTTTATTTTCGCGCCATATGGTTTTTTAATGCCGAAATCTAAATATATTGAACACAGTGGCTTCAACTGAATATATTTTGAAAGCAATTGTACGCAGTCAGCTACAGATATATTGCACATAATTTTATACATTCAGGTTAAAATTACGTTTTTTTATTAAGCTCTCCTTTTTTAATTATCTTTTACCAAAGAGTATAGGATAGCAATGAACTGCCCTCAAATTACACAAATAGCAGAATTTACAGAAGGACTTTATTTGATACATTAACTGTATTTCAGGAACATCTTTTATACCTTTATTTTAAATTTGTGTAGAATTATTGCTTTCTAAAATTTTATAATTTCTTAATCATGAAGATGCAAAAACATTTGTCATCTTCTAAAAGATTTTTCTTATTCCTAACAACAGCATCATTGCTAAGTCTTGCACGGTGCAATATTTGATATTTGACGGCGGGTGTTGTCATCTTACCTCCGTCAGCTATGCAGTAACATTTCTTAATTTATTCGTTTCAGATAACAAATGGTTACTTGAAATTGCGTTATCCTGTATTCACTATATACGATGGTTGTCTGAAATTGTTTAGCGACATTTCAATATGTATGGGTTATTTAATACTGAACTCTAAATATTTTGAAGACAATTTTATGGCTTCAGCTAAATACATTTTGCATGCAATTGTATGCCTTAAACTAAAGATAAATTGTATTCCTGGTAAATTTACTATAAAAGTAATTGTTGGTTAAATTTACTATACCTGTGTATCGTAAGCAATTTTAGTATGCATATAGCTTGTTGGCAATTATTTGTATATAAAAGTATTGCTGGCATTTTTACTATAAAATTGTAATTTTATACTTTCATAGTGTTTTGTCTTTGTTTTCTTTAATATATCATTAGCATTTAAGAGGCGTTTCCATGCTTCTCAGAAGCTCAAATGACCCGTCTTGCTATCAGATATAGCATATCATCATACCCAGGATTCAATATATACGATGATAATTCTCTCTCTCTTTCTCTCACACAGACACGTACCCCCTATATATATATATATATATATATATATATATATATATATATATATATATATATATATATATATATATATATATATATATATATATATATATATAGGTGTTGTACTTATTGAAGTTTAAATTCATAGAATTATAAAACGGGATTCCCTTCGTCTTCTTTCAGTCTAGTGGTCGTCGCTTCTTTCGAAAACCGAAACGCAATCTACGCTTACTGCTTAGACATTCATATAGTCTATGCCTGTGCTGTATTAATCAGTAATATTTTTGAGGTCTTAATTAATAAGATCATCGACAACATGTATAGGAACAACCTCTTGTGCGACGAACAGTATTAGTTTCGAACAGTCGGATACAGTGCTGATGACCTAACTACTATTATACACAGAATTAGTGAGATCCTTGAGGACAAACATACTGCAACGAACATAGCATTAGATACTTAGAAGAACTTAGACAAGGTGTGGCACAGTTTGCTACACAACATCTTTAGCTATGGAAATATTGGAAGGGTTTTCTTCCTAACAGTAGATCCCTGAAGGTAGTTATTAACGGCCAGCCATCCGAGGACATGGAGGTCAAAGCAGGCGTTCCTCCGAGGTCACTTTTCGGATTAACTCTCGTTCTGATTTAAATAAATGATCTACCTAAGAATTATACTGCGATCATTTGTAATCGTCTATGACGGTGATAAAAGGATATACGGGTGCACCTCTAAAATCTTGACGATCAGTGATTACAAGCTGACCTCCCTTCCGACCTAACACCAAATTCCAAGTGGGGAAAATAGGCTGGTTACATTCAATGCCTTTAAGACCAAACTAGGTACATTCCATAACCGCCTATCACACCCCGAACTACCGCCAATGGTGATGAACGGATGCTCCCACGAGGAGGTCCCGTGATTCGAGAGGATATTGGGCCTGAAACTCACACTCGATCTCAAGTAGAATTTCTATATACGATTCATCGCTAAAGATTCAGTTAAAATGATCGTCTTCCTGTACTGCTGCAATAAGTACCCGACTCGTCATTCTATCCTTTATCTTTAATGAGCCACATCAGTTCTAAAAAGGCAGTTGCCAGACTTTACTTTTCAGATTTGATGAAATTCAAAAGCATCTCTAAGACTTTGGGGGAGAAGAATTATTTTCCACACTCCAACCTCTCTCTCTCACTGCATTATCGTTATTACCATGAGAAGTTCTCAGACTAAATGCATTCCCTGGTTCCTCCATGTCTGGCATTCACGACCAGGACCCGCGAAGACAATTACAAAGAAGCAAATCATCCGCATTCCTTCCGTATTCCGCAGGCGAGAAGTACGTTCCACTCGAACATCTTCTTCCCGTGAACCAATATCCTATGGAACGGATTCCATAAAGGATGTTTCCCCGATCACTTCACTGTTAACCTCTTGAAGTCTGGAGTCACCCTTTACGTTCCCTTCCTATTCATATAAACATGCCCTTATTGTAACACTCTACCTCGAGTGGATCCCGGGACTTATAAAGGGTGACCCTTACTGTAAATAAAAAGAAAGAACAAAGAAAGAAAAAAAAAATGTATAAAAATATGTTTTAATCTTAAACATACCAGCGCTACACACACACACACACATATATATATATATATATATATATATATATATATATATATATATATGTTAATTTTGCAATCAACATATTCTGCGTGTGTTAAATTTTACAAGCCGTCTTTCCACATTATGTGCTTTAGAGCTGGCTTTTGCATATACTAATTATAAGTGTAGTTTTTGTTTCCATGTTCCTTATGAAATAAATGTTTTCAGTTAATAGAAGTCTGCTCTGAGTAGTCTTTTCGAAATGCCAAATTTTTTAGTCTTGTACTTTGAAGCCTTTATTAACTCTTATAATTATTTAATCATCAGATTACACGTGAATAAATGTAACCGAGGAAAAAAGAATGTTAAATGAAGAATCCTTGTAAACCAATAATGCTTTGCCTCTCAATATAATTTGGAAATTTGCACTATACTTATATATCCGAACGAACACTGCACTTGATGGTATTCAATAATGAGTGACAGCGACTGAATAAGAATGAAAGATTGGATGCCATTTCAACCGACAGCCAATGACCCATCAATTGTCTTTCTATGTACAACAAACTGCTTTCATTTCAAGTTGTTTTCCTGCAGACAATGCCTCACTCAAAGCGAAGGACTTTCTCACAGTTCCATCGTAACGAGCTGCCATTTTCACTGAGTGAATAGGCTGACCTTGATGTCACGCAAATGGACCAGCAGTGAAGAGGTGAAGGTCTAGTGAGGGCACGTTTGACTAGCCACAGACACTATCTCTCGTGCTGACTTCCCTTTAGGAGTCGAAAGTCAATTCGAACTGTCCACGGTTTCTAAATTCCTACTTCAATGCTCGCTACATTTAATATCTTCCGGACGCAATAGCCACTTGAGCTGAATTCAGAACACCATTTGATCTCATGACATGTGTTCGGCGCCTAGACATCCAATACTTGAATGCCTGCGATAGATCGTCAACACTGAAATGGCTCGGGATAAAGAGACTTTTCATCCGGTTGTAAATCCATACATTCGTTATCAGGAATAAATAATATATCCATTTATCATTACAATATATATATATATATATATATATATATATATATATATATATATATATATATATATATGTATGTGTGTGTGTGTGTGTGTGTGTGTGTGTGTGTGTGTGTGTGAAGGAGATTGCACCGAAAAGAATGCAGCCTAATTTATTATGATTGTCTATAACTCGTAGGCTGCTATGGGGTATGTCAAAAGACGGTGAAGCTTTTGAGCAATAAGGAATAATCTGATACCTTTATGCAGATAACAGTCTTATAAAATCGTATCTGAACTGGATGTTTTGTAGAAAGCAGTATGGTGTCTCTAAACAGAAAATCCCACCCATAAATATCGATCATTGTTTAAAATCTATGTAAACCAAAGAGGAAGATTTTGTTCTAGGTAATGCGTTTAAACTGTGCCCACGGCCACGTAAGTGGTATGACATATTCTGATTTGTTTCTTGGGAGCAGAAGATATACGTTATGCTGTAATTTATGGGTCATTCTTTCGGTGATAGTCAAATAATTGTCTCATGCTCGCAAAACGAGATATCACAATAATTAACAGACAGAATAAATCTATCACCCAAAATAATAGTAACGTTCATAATAGCCGTTTCCTTAAAGGACACATTCTGTGGTCATTGATCGAAGAGCCAGTGCTAATTCAGGTAGGCTTAGTATCTATCTTTGGGCGGGAAAAAAAAAAACAACTATATTTTATCTCTCAAATCTGACTTTATTTCCTGCAGCGCGCAACCGCACCAGGACCTCCCCATTTCAGTAAAGATGTGTGGTTGTTATTCATTCCGAATTCAGCGTTAGCGATGGTTACTGTGCGTTTGGGGGGGGGCTGTTTGGTGACCTGAGCCAGATGCACACACTCGTGCTCCTCACATTAAAATGGCCTTGTATCCCATACTGCCTGGGTGAGACGTCAAGTAAATACAAGATATAGTATCTCTTCTCCTAATATCTAATGGTAATATTTGCCTTTTCCCTATAAGGAAATACTCGGCATTCATTGACGTAGCAACCAGTTCTATCCTCGAGTGAAATTTATAAGATCTTTCTATTATATATTTGAACAATTTGCCTCTCAAATACAGTAATTGATATTATTTTTTTTTCCATTATTGATGAAGACGGTCTTCTTAAACATTCGTTGGAATTAGTGTGAACCACCGACATTTTGATTATGTTATAATTAATTATTATTATTAATTTCTCTTTGTGTGACATGTGATATACATTTTAGTTTTGCTGCTGTTAAAATTTCCCAAGTGAAGCAATTTATGTTGCTCTGTAAATTATTCTGTATCAAGAGGCTGCAAGGTTAGAAGAAGAATGATTTCACTAAGAACTACAATCCTCATTAACTTAAAGCTATTTTAACACTCAATCTGAGGAAACGTTTGTATAAATCTGACAGTTTAGATACCAATGGACGGGTATGATGCTATATATGACATCCGTATGAAAGTATAGATCTGACGAGATTATATAAGGACGTAATTTGTTATGCTTTGCTTTTGAGATGTAAACCTGAAATTGACCATAGCGTTCATATATGAAACATTTTGGTCAATATTTATCTTTAATATTTAAAATGAGAAATTTTTTTACAATAAATGCAAGAGACCAAAGAGAATTAAAAATATCCCATCTGAAAAACCATATAAAACATAACAGAGAATTATTATTCCATAATATTTTAATCGACTGACCTCAGGTCATTTGTATTAATTGTGCCGCTGGTTGATCTCCATCTCGCATTGCAGGTGTTTCAAATCTGTTGTCGTGATCGTTAAATTTCCATCCTGACAATAAATGGTAATTTTGTCCTGAGGGTTCGACCTAACATGTTGGCCGACACGACAAAGCTGTTACTAATCACAATCACCGGAATTGAAGTGCATGATCGTGTGATTAATCTCTGCAATTAGCTATCAAGAACTTGGACTACCTCATTGTGCCTTTTCTTGTACTGTGTCTGACAGGAAACGACACTCGCAGGCCTTTGGACACATCTCCAAAGAGGAATAAAAAAGGTTACATTCCGTAGAATTTAAGACCAACTGAATGAGTATTCTTATATATATATATATATGTATAAAGAAAGAACAGTCAGATGATGTATAATCCACAGGCATTTAACATATATTTTTAAAACCAGTGTTCAATACACATTAGAGGATAATATTAAATTATTATTATTTAAAATATGTATTCATCTGACACAGAAATTACCATGTTTCGGGACTAAAAACTAAACTTTATATTAAACATAAAATTAAAGTCTTTGTTCCGTTTTCAAGCGATGTTAAATAACTTTCGAAAAAAGGATTTAATTTTTAAGCTAAATAGTTTTATATATTTTAAATTGGAAGAGAAATGGATTACAAAATTTTAATAGGGTGTTGCCTTTTTTTCACGAATCAGCATACAAGTCTAATTTAAGATGGTCACATGTAAATATAGTTTAAGTGTTAGGTTTGGGTGTGTAATTTTTACTTGTCAATATTAGCTTTGTTATAAGAGTACGCGTCATCTTGTCTGATTTTATTTTATTATTGAGGGGCATGCATAAGATACACTACAATACATTTTCATTTATTTATTTTATTTTTTATAAAATACACTGGGATTGTCTTAAAGGGGCTTCAAATATGATTAAGTCATATTTTATATACTTATATTTTTTATTTTTAATGATCTAAAATACTACATTTTTTATATTTATTAGTATACTAGATACAGTATTGTTATAATTAAGTTTTAAAATGTAGGAATTTAATTATGCATTTTTTTACTTTCTTATATGTGATCAAATAATAGATATATAATTATAAAATTTTATAGTATCTTAGATCATTTGAACATTTCCCGAAAGCGTAAGCTATTGTTAATTAACCTTGAACTTCTGTTAATTTTACTTTCTTAATAAACCTGGAGCGTCATCAACTAATGAATCAATAATATCCGCATGCTTGTTCTTGGGAGATAAACAATTTTTCTGCGACTATTTTTAACACTATGAGTGATAATTATGTCTATTTTTATGACGTCGCTACATGTTAGGCTTGAAATATTCGAATTATCAGATGTGGATTTACCAGAAAATAATGCTGTTATTAATGAGTTGAAATTAACGCATGCAAGATTTCATAGTGCTAACATCACACATTCATGGGCTATGAATTTTTCAGCCCACTTACGCATAATGTCCTGTTTATATTAGCAAATGCACTATACATGAATTGAAGCACTTTCCCCTCATAAGTATAGCTAACCTGAAACAATATAATTATAGACATGAATAGATCCTAACAAAAAAAAAATGTCGTACGCCAGTCAATGTTAAACGACAGAAGTTGACTTCTCGCGATTTGACACTTGCTATTTAATTAGCCATTTTTGGGATTCAGGTAACGTTCAACTAGCTCCGTATATGAAATCTGTCTACTGTCTTGTTAATTTCCCTGACAGATCTAAAAAGGAGCAATGGCATTATTGGAGAAAATACTTGAATCACTACCTCGTGTGGCACCTTGCATTATTAGAAATATTCATAGAAATATGATTTAATTTTTTCTTACTCGGTTACTAAACAGGTTGTTGATTTTTTTTTAAAACGGAAAATAACTGAGTTGAAAATAATTCACTATAATTGTACTAGACGATCTTAAGGGAAGAAGAAGGAAAGAAAAGAAAAAAAAGAAAAGAAAGAAGAAGAGAGAAAAAGAGTTGTATGATGCATGACCCAATTGAGGGTGGAGATAGGAGTCAGAAAGAGATTTAGGTCAGCGTCTTGGCCGATTTTCGAAAGACAATTGGAAGAATAGAATTATAAATAATAAGAAGAAAGAAAGGGAAAAAAAGACATGATATCAAAACGGGCCGCTGATGTTGACCAGATATCGTCAAAGCATCTGACCGACTTTTGCGTGGAGAGACTCCTTATCAATTTGGTTTAGAACAATAGAAATGAAATTTTTAATCAGAGAAAAGTGTTTTTGGGTAACCTCAGGGTTACCGGTGGAACTCTATACAGATCCTGACCTGTTAAGAATTGGACACCCACGTTAATAAAGTGGAGACATTTTCAAAGTAGATAATTAAGATTTTTGACTATCAGGAAAAACAAAGAGGTAAAAAGAGGGACAATTGCTTTTGGCTCACAGAGGGCGCCAAGAAGGCGGAAAAGATCCTTTCTAAAGTCAAGACTAATTAGCGGCGGGCTGTTTGACAAAGTCCAGGTGAGAGAAGGCCAAGATGGTCATTTTTCGTACGTGCGAAAAAAAAGGAAAAATTAGATTTTGTTTTTTAGAACAAGAACGATATAAGCCCGCCCCGATTGATTACAGGAAACGCCCAATCAGGATCTCATTAGCCGAAAACGGTCACGTGGCTGCAGAAAAGAAAAGAAAGAAATGCTCAACCAGAATCCCATTAGCCGAAAACGGTCACGTGGCTGCGGAAAAGAAAAGAAAGAAATGCTCGATCAGAATCTCATTAGTCGAAAGCGGTCACCTGACATACGAGAGACCGAGAGAGATGGATATGCGCCTCCCACCAAAAGGCACTATGAGGAAGTAGGGGTGAAAACAATAGCGATAATGGAGAAGACAGAATTAATGCAGCTTTTAGAATTATCGAGAAAACCCTGACGCCGACAGACCCACCCCAGTTTGTTGCGGCGTCAATATAAGCAGGACCCCAGTCGACAGAAATCAGTTGGAGTTGGAGTGGAGTTGCAGCTGGACCGCGGGCAGGGAAAGAGCCTGAACGCGGGCATCGGGCCCTATTCACTCGCCCCTTTGCGGGCAAAAGAATCCTCAGACAAGAAATCCTTCCAGCCCAAGTCGAAGACAGAGAAGTTCAGCCCCGGACGGCAGCGAGAAGAGATCACCTCGGACGACAGAGATTTGCGGCTGAGTTGCGGCAAGAGATCCTTCCAGCCCAAGTCGAAGACAAGAGAACTTCCAGCCTAAGCCGACGAAGAAGAAGAAATACAACTCAAGTCGGAGAGAAGAATCAACTGCGAATGATCGATAGAAATTAGCCCCAGTGTCGAACCAAACCACACTCCGACATACACAATTCTAAAGAGTAGGCAATTCGAAATCTTTAGGTTGTGTGATAGAAGCTTGGTGCCATAGTCCACAGAGCGGGTCGGGAAATGAGAACAATTTTGTTTTTATGTAGCGGACATTAAGATATAAAGGGTTGTTACCCATTTTTTTTCATCAGCAATCTTTTTGTCTCGTGAGTTTATTTTCTCTTTTATTTGTGTTTTGCCATCCGCGTCGGACTCAACTTGTATCGGCCCCAATCCCTGCTGGTCCCGTCTGTCTAAGATCTAAACACAGCGTGGGTAGACAGACCGGAGATCGGTACAGTTGCTTTAGTGACCAGGTATTGGAAGCGAGTCGGGAAAGGCGAGGCTGGTGATCATCTGACCAAGGGGTTGGAGCGGCACGCTTGGACCCAGGAGGAGCGACCAGGAGGAGCGACGTCACCGTTGGCGCCGTAACCAAAGGATCCGACCCTGGGCCAGGTGTGTAACCGTCACACTCGTTGATATGATTACATCTCGTTTTCTTCATGTTTTTTTTTTTTTTTTTCATTTATAGCTTTCTTTAATTACCTAACTTTAATTTAGAGCAGGAAGATAGGTTAAGTTCCCAAAATCATGTCTATAAGGAGAGAAACAGTGATAGAAAATGAAAGATTGCTTGAAGCGAAAGCAAATAAAACGTAGAGAGGGAAAGAGAGTGGATATGAAAACGAAAGAGAAATATTTAGTCAGAAGTCGAGGGCAAGCAGAAGAGTGGGGAAAATGAAGAAAGTCAGTGAGAGAGAGAGAGAGAGAGAGAGAGAAAGGTGAGGGGAAACTGAGTGATAAAACACACAAAAGAGTAAAATTTAAAAAGGTTTTGAAGTTCGTGTAACAACACATTTCGCTTATGCATATCATCACAAGACTTGAACAAATCGGTTGACGAAACGCGTCGGCAAGGAATAAGTACTTTTTCCGATTGTCCATTTTATTCAGTTTGTCTTCTATACAGATATATTCTGAGTACTTTTACAAACACACACACACACACACACACACCTCTTTCTCTCTCTGTCACACACATAGCTATCTATCCGTGTTTATATATATATATATATATATATATATATATATATATATATATATATATATATATAAGCAAATATATGGATATAAATCCGACAGTATGAAAGAAAAATACAGAAAAAAAACAAAAAAAAAACAAAACTTTATTCACTTCTATGAATTTAACGACAGAAAAGACAGAAGATGAATTAGTAATGTTGCAAGCAACTGGATTTAACGACACAGTGATATATGTCGGTGCTAGAGATTATATGAAATAGAAATTCTGTGGCGATTTTTCATTCGTCATGTTCAGTAGAACCGATGTAGTCATTGCCGACAAAGTGAGATGTCAGATAGCTTCTTCTTCTTCTTCTTCTTCTTCTTCTTCTTCTTCTTCTTCTTCTTCTTCCCCTCCTCCTCCTCCTCCTCCTCCTTCTTCTTCTTCTTAGCATACTTTTGCTAAACCCCACAAAATACAAGCTGTCAGTTCAGAGGGTTACTGCCTTCCACTATCTCTCTAGCAATCTATATTTCACGCGGGGTTTAAGTTTTGCAAGTGTTCATTCCTCATTATGTGGACAAATATTTTCATCTGTCTCTTCCTGATTTTGTGCCTAAGTGTTCTTACTGTTGCGATTTTATTTAAGACTTCTTTCTTTCTTATTCGCTAGTTCCATGGAATTTTCTTCCGTAGAACATCATTTCCTCTCCATCTATTTTTTAACTCATCCTTTGGGAAATAGTCCAACATTTAATGCTACATAAAATGAGGGGTACCACATAGAAATCACACACTCTTTTATTTGATTCTAATTATTTTCTTTCCGTTTCTCAGCAGCTTAACTAACTTTGAGAATGCTTCTTTCATTGATTCAATTCATGTTCTAGTTCCACCTGCCATGCTTCTTTCATTGATTCAATTCATGTTCTAGTTCCACCTGCCATGCTTAACCGATATCAGTTATCCCCTGTTAATTCCCCTCTCTAAATTCTCCACTGAACACATGAGGACACATGGGACAGTGTGCATACATTAGATTGGTACGTGGAACTAGAACACTCTACCCCAGTGAGCGAAATAAAGGGTTCATTTCGACATTCCAACCACCTGAAGAAGGCTGGAATGTACAACGGCAGAAACGTTGTAATAAATATGGTGTCAAAGATGAGGACAACAGTTCGAATAATGCAAATAGTGTACATGATACCTCATCTCAGAGATATAGCAGATACGTTTCTAAGATATTTGAATTTTTGCATCTGCTTCAGGTTTATTTCTCATCTTTTGCTTATTGTCTTGATGAGAGACATTACTCTTTCTCTATTTGCAGTTGATGCCTAGCATTCTTTTTCATGCTTTCTTCTTCTACATCGTCTAGAATGTCCTGTGTTTTTTTCCGACTTCTTTAATCAACACAATACCATCTGTGTATCTTATTTTTTTATTTTGTTTACACCCACCGATAGGTACTCCAGTTCCCCTATGATTGCTTCGTTGTAGAACATGAATAAATCTGGGGAGAAAATGCATCGTTGTTTCACAGACCTTTCAATTTATTTTCTATCCGTATGTAGACGTTGTGCTCTCTGAATCATTTCTGGATTATACTCACATATTGCAAAATAGAACTAATTTTACCAGTTGTTCAAATAACACACTGTGCAGTATCTTGTAATCTCTAAAGCACAAGTGCACATACTTTTGAATTTCTACTGGTCTCTCTGATATTATTCAGATCATGAATATCGCATTTCTGGTTCCGCTGCCCGAGACAATCAGGATTTGCATCATGACTTTGGTTATGTGGTCCATTAAAATGATTGTCATATGAAATTCATATTCGTTTGCTTCTAGTCTCTTAAGTAATATTAACAAAACTCATTTAGGTACCGTTGTATATATGTCGTTTATTACTTCTGTTAACCTGTCATTGAGAAAGTCGGCTAAGGCTGCTTAAATCACATCAGACACAGCTGCTTTGTTCTTGTTTATTTTCTCCAGTGTTGATCTTACTTCATCTTTAGAATTGTTGACCAATCTATATTTTATAATGTAGTCATGCCCCTCGAATCGTGAGAAGATTCTATGACGTATACGCTCTACCTTTCCAGTATATTTTCCTTTCTATCAATCGAATCGTTCCTTTGATTTTATAGAACCTGTTGTTTGAATAGCCTTTCACCCTATTATATTGTTCCTTTGGGCAGCTTGCTCTCTTATCGTTGCGCATTCTCTCCATTTCTGTACACTTTTCATTGATTCATTTCTCTTTAGCCAGCGTACATTGGTTTTAATTTCTGTGTTTATTATTTGATATTCATTCACATTCATTGCGATGATCTCGTTCGCCGCCATCACTAGTTTTTCTCAGCATGTTCCACATTGATTCAGTATTCTCGTTGATTTTGCATGCGTATAAAACTTGCAACTTCGCTCCTTCAGGAGTCAGTCTTATTTCAGTTTACGTGTTGGCTTGATCTTCATTAGTTTCTGTAGTTTTATTCTGGTGTAGTATACCGAAAGATAGTCTCACCCGCCGTTGTGATTTGGGGGTGGTTTGCAGTTTAGAACTGCGTTTCTAAATTTTTCTTTGTGGTAGTTATATAATGAATCTGGTTATTTCTACCTCCTCCACGGACATCTTAGCTAATGCTAGAACAAGGCATTCACAATTATTTCCCCGTACCTCGATGGGCCAATCTTTCACTACGATCCAAGTCCGAAGTTGTCGAGTATTTCGTCTTCTCGTTCTTATCCTATTTTGATATTCAGCGTTCCCATGATGAGAAACTTGTAAAAGTTGTCAAATTCCTCCTCCGTGTTCTGCTGTCAGTGCGTATACGACGATAATTGTTTGGTTAAAGGGCTTCTCTTTATTTTAGATTACATAATTCTGTCTAAGATTTGGCAGTATCCTAGAACAAATTTATTAATATCATTATCTAATATTAATCCGGTGCCTCTTTCACCTTTCTCCCATCAACATGTATTATTCTCTGATAGTCGGTTATCAAATCTACATTACATGCCCACATAGTTTCACACACACCTATAATATTGATATTTAATCTATCTCATGTTTGTAAGCTGGGCAAATTATATTCCAGATCTCGATTCGTATTCTTTCTTTGTTGCCAACAGTCCGGGAGAGGATTCGTTACCGAGGAACTTAACCACCTGTACGCCGTTATTCTTTATAAATATTTTGTGAACAATTAGATGACGATTAGATGACGCCTGTCGTACATGTCTTCCCTTACAAGGCGAGGATTTCTTTAACCACCTCCCCCATGCAAAATTGTTTAAACTGAAAATCATCTATATTTTCCAAGGAAATGGAAATTTACTGGAATATGAAAATGATTGATAAATGGTTTGGGAATAATATAAGGATTCAATGTTATTTTAGCAGTAACATCAGATAATATTGAAATACAAAAATCAAATAATGATAATAGTGATAATTCAGGAAGTGTGTATCGTAAGTAAAACAGACAGCTATGAGTAAGAAAGTCAGTATTGCTTCATGGATAGTGTGAAAAGGAAATCAGGGCTATTAAGTCTGAGGATGCATTCAATAGTTTGACGAAGTCTAATTGAATCGCTAGCCAGAAAGGATACTTCTATCTGTCAAAGCCCTGAATATTAATTCTGTCCGGAAGGACATCTACCAACAAATGGATCCCGATAAGTGCAGGCTGTATGGCAAGTAATTGGAACGAATCACCGATGTCATTAGCGCTTCTGGAATTCTTGCAGACAAAGAAGTAAATAAGCTCTATTAAAAGTGTGGCCTCTTAGCTGAAATCCTTGCCTTTGGAACAACTACGAACTTTAATTCGAGGAGAAATCTTACCGCTAAAAACCCGAGAATGTGATAAAAAATAGCCAATTCAAAATATTATAGGATTCCAACGTGCAAAAAGACAGCATAATTGAGGCGACCGAAGCAGACATCACTTTGTCGATAAAGAAACAAGAAAATACCACTTTGTTAATGCGCCTGTCCCTTTTAACGATAATATCATGTTCAAGATTATTCACAAGCTTAGAATTATGCCACAGTCCCTAGTGAAGTTGATAGAATGTAGGATTGTCACTGTTATCACAGGGGAGTTGGAGTCTGTACTATTACCACGAGAGTCCTAGACCGAGAAAATCGGAAGAAAGACTCGTATACCATCACTTCTTATACCTGTGCTGCCTGGCACTACAAATATTATGTGAACGGTGTTCGTCCTCATATGTCGAGTTGAGGGAGAGCACAAGAAACGTTGAAAACTTAAATAGAGCGAAATAATAATAATAATAATAATAATAATAATAAGAAGAAGAAGAAGAAGAAGAAGAAGAAGAAGAAGAAGAAGAAATTTTAAAAGTGTAGCACATAGGAACATCAGCAATCCCTGTTGTAGTTGGACCCATAGGATTGGTTGGAAAATATTCCAGTAGACTCATTGAAGGGATTCCTGGAAGTCCATGCCTCAAAGAAATACAAAAAAAATGTTCTCACAAGTACAGCCCACACTTTACCAACGTCTTTATCTATGTAATTTTTTTTTCAGAGGAAATTGTCATGATGCCATTTCTAAACATACGTCCCTGGGCGGGACCCGGAAAGAAATGTGTAAACGCCAGAAATTAAATGAAATAATAATAATAATAATAATAATAATAATAATAATAATAATAATAATAATAGTCCAAAATTCCAAGGTCAGATTAGTGACATGGAAACATTACAAAATACAATCAATGGCAGATCATTTACATGAAAAAATAAATAATTCTAAATCAATAAGGAATCATTATGATTCAAATATACCGTAAAGAAAATTTATATAAACGAAAATAAAACAGTGTTATGAATAACAGAAAATCATTCAAAAGCCCCAATATTCCATGTCTTACCAGAAATGCATAAACTCAGCCATTACAAATTGACGTATTAAATATGGTAGGCGCAGAAATTCTAGAAAATTAGTAAAAGACGGAGCAAAGATTTATCGCATTTTTAGAAACAATCAGTCATTCCTCCTTAAGCCTTTTCGTTATCTCAAGTAATTGAAAAACCTAATTATGAAAAAAAATCGTAACAAGCTTAGATATTATATATTTATATACGAACATATCAATTGAAACATGTTCAAGTTTTTGAATGCCTCTGAAAATAAAGTCTAAACACATCTCTACCGATTAACCAAAACGTAAAAAAATATATTGACTTTTTACAAACCTATCATTGGCACATGCATTAATAGTTCTTATCGAACTCGTCATTCTATAAATTCTGCTAGAGGTGTTATTTCTGCATGTATCCTTTTAAAATTCTCTGCATCGGGCACATTTCAAAATGTCGGATCAAAAATTCCAAATACATTCGCTATATAAATAGCGAATATATATATATATATATATATATATATATATATATATATATATATATATATATATATATAAATATATATATATATATATATATATATATATATATATATATATATAGAGAGAGAGAGAGAGAGAGAGAGAGAGAGCAAAATTTAAATTAATAGATATTAAAAATAACATAAAAAATCTAACCTACAACTGAATTCACATATTAAATGAAACAAATATATTCTGTTAGTTCAAACTGATGCCGGTTTAAACTGACTGAAACGTCGAACTTAAATGAACAAATGAAACGACGTCACAAAATTTTACTCACATCACAACCCTAAAATAATACGGAGATTAATCATATATTCTGTTTGGCCGCTCCAAATGTCTGATCGGCTAAAGTGAAAACAATGAATTCATTAAAATTTATTATAGAACTTTCTTTATGTTTCGGTTATGAAATCGAGAAAAAAAATGTGTTTTCAAGAGAGTCTTATGAGAGGATGTGCATTAATTAAAAGGATTAGTTTAGGTTAGACAATCGTTTGTGTAGCTTGTTAATGTGAGTAAGTGTTGTTCTTTGCCTGTTGCCAGCTGCCTCTTTGGTTATGATCCAAATTGAGGTTCCCAAACTCCCTAGTTTGTTTCGACCCCTTTGCATCTCGCCTGGGTCAGCTTATTATTTCCCTTGTCCGTATATTTTCCCTTAGCGAGAGAACCTCTTGATTTTGTCCAAGGGACAAAATACAGCGGCCTCTCTTTTTTTTCAGGGTTGGGCGGGCTATACTAACATCAGTTATGTTTAGTTTACTTTGTGTTTATATTTAGTTTGTTTTGGGGTTCATTCCCTCGCCTCTCATTCTATTCATCAATGAATTTTAAGTATATATTTTATAATCATTTGATTTTTATGGCATGGGACGCGTTTTGTAGGTTTCCCTTGAGAGGATGCGGTATTATGGTGCATGGAGGATTGAATGCTGACGGACGAGTTCTAATGTTGAATGTGGAAATTGTAATGTATGAATGGGTCGTGAATCAGATTAGCTAGGTCTAAAATAGTTAGTGACGACCAGCCTCAACCCCTCCCAATTTTGGCCTTGTGCCACAATTGTATTTTAAATACAATAAATAATAATTAAAAGCATGAATCGGACATTGTTGCGATGTTCGTTTCGCCGGAGGAAGATAAAACACGCTGGGTGAAAACTTTAGTTTCTCCTACAAAGTCGATGGGTCGAATGCTTCCCGAGAGTACCTATACTTTATTAAATTTTCCATAGGGGTCAGGTCGGTAGATGTAATACACACCGTTTTAAAATAGGTCGCCTGTTCAGACACGCTTATCCACTATACATATACTTAAAGTGCACACACACACACACAGGTATTTGTGCACACAAGTGTTATTCAATATAATTATAACATGTGACGTAAAATTATTTTTCTAAATGTATAATTATATAATGTATGATCTATATGGCTAATGTTCCATACTGACAAGGATAGATAAACATTTTTCTCTGTTAATATCAGTTTTTTGTTTGGCTGCGGGCATTGATTTATAACCGTGGATAGATAGATTAAGAGCAATTTAAATAAATTCAGACAAAAAGAGTGTGAGGTCATCCTGTACTTTAGATTATTAGTAAAACTGATGTCAACAAAAATAAAAAAAAGAAAGAAAAAAGCGTTCATCTTGTTGGACATCCGAGCATGGCTTCTAAAACGGAAGTGGCAATATTTCAAACTCGTTTTTATTATTCTCATTCGACGCGTCAATTTGTTACTTCCGTCGGATGTTACGCCTTGATGTCGTGACATCTGAATCGTTGCAACCAACATGGAATCCCTCGAAATTCGGTCACATTTACCTCGCGACCTGTATTACCGTATACCAATAGCCAATCATTTTTTGTCTGTTTTTCTTGGTATATATATATATATATATATATATATATATATATATATATATATATATATATATATATATATATATAAACGCTATCCGATATGTTGGCACCATTCAGGATATTATGTTGATTCTGGCGGTGAAAGATGACTCGATGCAGGATTGAAATGCTAGCCGATGATCTATTTATATTGGTTGATTATTGCTTATTATATTCAAAGATAATTAATGAGATTTAGAGAGAGCGGCATGGAAATTAATTATTAATCTCAATGAATAATAATAATAATAACAATAACAATAGCATCTTGTGATCAGGTTAGCAGTACAAATGAGGAATCATTAGCATACAGAACAGATATCAACACTTACCAGAATTAGATGAAACAAGAGAATTATTTTGAGTGAGTGAATAAGAATTCGTAGCGAATGTTGGGACATGATCATGCTGCCAAAATCATCCACTAGAAATTGTAAGAAAATTAATAATTTCAGTGTGGAATTGGGATGGTTCAATTATAAACCTGAGAGAATGCTCGCGTTCAAAAAGCTTCATGGAATTTTTCAATTCAAACAGCTAAGAAACATGAGCACAACAAACCAACCATATTGGTGGGAGATGTTATAGACAAAATAAGGATCCTTGTCTTTCGGATAGAAGGATAAAATACAATGGAGAAGTTAAAGTACACAACGATTACACATTTCAAGAATGTTATAAAGAAGGTCAAAAGCATAGCAATCGTTACTAGTGTCACTGATATAGTGATTGACAAGGGAGAGACAAGATAAAAAATAGTGTTGCTTTTCTAGTGGAAAAGTTTCAGAAAGAATGCTTTTTAAATATAAGAATAATACTAAAAGTGATCAACACTTGCAATCAGTGAAAAATTTATTATAACTAAAACTGCTCTTTGTGACCTGTGTTCGCGAATTACGTACCAGATATGAAGAGCTATTCTGGGAAAATACTGAAGACATCGATTCGTATCATATCTTATTAAAAATGGATTGAAAAGTCGAGAAAGGTGAATTTTTTCTGAGACAGAAAAGAAAAGTTGAACAGAAAGAATTTATCTACGTAAAAATCAAATGTCCTCTCCTATAGATAAACAATTTGTTATATTTTGTATACTATATATTAAACATAAATAGCCTTGCTTTTCTAGTGGAAAGGTTTCAGAAGGAAAGCGTTTTAGATACAAGAATAATACTAAAAGCGATGAACACTTGCAATCAGTGAAAATTTCCTAACTAAAACTGTTCTTTGTGACCCATGTTCGCGTATTGCGTAACGGATATTAAGAGCTATTCTGGGAAAATACTGAAGACATCGATTCATATCATGTTTTATTGAAAATTGATTGGAAAATCGAGAATGGTGAATTCTTTTCTGAGACAAAAACAAGTTGAAAAGAAAGAATATATCTATCTAAACATCATATGTCCACTCCTATAGAGAAATAATTTATATTTTGTATACTATATATTGAACATCACCACTTAGTATTGCTAGGTTTAACTATAATCATTGGGTCTTGAAATAACATCATATTTTCTTAGAAAACGAAAAGATAGAACATCGGCATTAAATACCATAAAACTATGACAATGAATATCTACAAAATAAAATTAAAAAAAATATTTAAAATGTTATTGGATTGAAATATTCTAACTGAAAATCAAGCTGTTCAAGGAAGATTACAGATTTAGTGAAAAGCCCTGTAGATTTCAGGAGACATGCCGATACTTAATCTCCTCTGAATGACAACCCGATATCTGGCCTAATCATGTAAGTGATGACTACGATCGTACAGAAGAAAAGAAGATGGACAAATCTGGATCTGCCTCAGAAAATTGAAAATATAAAACCAGCTAAAATCTTTTACGCAGAAAGGATCACTGAATCCAGGACATACGTTCCGATCTAATCATCTTGACCAAAAGGAAAAACGAATTACCAGAGTGGTTGATAGTTTCTGACAAATGAAGAAATAGTTTGGAAAATGAAATTAATATCAAAACAAAGTTAATATGAAATTGTGCAGAAAAGGTCTCCGACAGACCAGAAACGAATTCCCCAAAATAATACGGATTTGTAAACGTTTGATATGAAACCGGAAAGTGAGTCGAACCAATAACGTTTCAGCAACGCATCCTCTGCATGTCTGTCTCTGTCTGTGTGCTTGCCGGTCGATCTCTCTCTCTCTCTCTATCTATCTATCTATCTATCTAGATATATATATATATATATATATATATATATATATATATATATATATATATATATATATATATATATATATATATATGAGGGACAAATTGGGTAACCATTATAAATTTGAAATTTTTCGTAATAGCCACAATATCCAATGAATCAATAAGAAATTGCGAAACATGTCAAATTCTGAAAGGTTTTCTTATTATTCTTTAATTAATCGTTTTATTCATACAC
>CAHIKZ030002224.1:6737500-6875000 GCA_903632075.3 Acanthosepion pharaonis | reverse complement strand
GGAGGATGTTTTGAAAAGAAAGTCACGGACAAACTAAAAAGTTAACCGCTTAGATATATAAAAAGTCTTTGGTTCTAAATTGGAAATAGTTAATCCAAAATTACTCTTTATCTCCCTATGTTGAGAAAGAATTGTTCGTAAAATTATGCACAATTTCGTTATTTTTGCCAAATCTATTTTGAAATTCTGTTTATTTTTACTTGCATTGGTTAAAAAACAATATCATACCTAAAATATAGTCCGGGCAACCATACTGTCAGATGGTTAAAAATTAATGTGAATGGCACAGCCTAGTTGATTCAACTTGCCAAATCGCGACGCTGATAGGATATATAATATATAAGATAGATTAGAACTTAGAAATGTCCGACAATGCTAAAGAAAATGTTTTTTGAACGTATAATAAATCATAATTAATACATGCAGTACTATAAATCCACACACTATTTTTTTAGAGATTCAAAGTGCGTTCGTGTTACTCTTTTCGTCCAGGTACGACAAGAGAAAGAACCATGAAAATGAAAACTACAACTTTGCCAGAGTCTTTTACCAGAGTCTTTTACCAGAGTCTTTTACCAGAGTCTTTTACTAGAGTCTTTTACCAGATTCAAGCCAAGTTGGCAAAGGAGCATGTGATTTAATGTCTACGAAAGCAATAACGCCCTCTATTTCATTTTTATTTAATGATGAATAATACCAATCTGAAACCTTTCCACTCATCTAAACGACAAAAAATCCAAAAGAGACAGGTATTAACCAAAAAAGCGCTAGTTTAAAACTTCAGCGGAAAGCAAGTTGTTTTAAATATACATGGTGGAACATCGGTAATAATCGGTCGATTGATATGAAACTAGAAATCATCTGTATCGCTTAACTGAAGGAATGAACCCAAAGGTGGCTACGACTTGCAAACGTTGAAGATCGGCGCGGGTAACATACTGTTAGGATCCGTCAACACAAGTTTTTGTTGCTATCCGAGTGTCGGGATTAAAAACATTTACCAGCACATCTTTTAAATAAAAGATGTAAAAAGGTTATTTTCTGAAGGAAAACTAGCAGTAGAACGTAGTGATGAAATAAAATTTGTATATTTTTTTCAGAAGTACACATGATAATATAATGTTCAAATTCACTTGCAGTGTAGTTTCTTTTATTCATTGTTCGTAGTCCGGTTTGAAATGTGTAGATAGACTTACATTATGACGGTCAGCCCAATGTTATTTGTGAGCTTAGTCGAGAAATTCTTGTTATTCCTTTCTATTGTGTGCGTGTGTGTATACTTACGTGGACTCCGAAATTGTTTTCAGCCCTAAGAAGCAGAAAACATTTATTGTTATTTACGTAAGGGAGACCGAAAACCTAAATTAACATAGAGGTGAGAAAATTTTAAATAGAAGGTTTTAATTAGTTTAAAACTGGCTCGCAAAAATCATTTTCTTGAATATACCGGAGTGGTGAAAGGAGTTATTTTTGTTATTTTCTAAATGGTCCAAAAAATATCACATGGCAGGCCAGAAAATACGTCCGCATAGTCTAGGAAAACAGGAGAGACATATGGTATATTGATGACGGAAATGGACAACGCTACAGCTCAGTTTTAATTAAACTTGGATTTAGCAACTGAATACCGATATCGCAGCCAATCAATAAAATCCGTTACCGTAATTGAGTTAATTTGATAAACTGGCTACACTTTTTACGAGGTGTGCCTGAATTAAATGCTAGTATTAAACGAATGCATAATTATAAGAAACTTAAACGTTCACAATATTAAGGCTTTATTATGATGAAGGTTTCATTATATTAATTTTAAAATTATAGAATTTCATTTTCATAATGTGATAAATTCTAATCTTGCAACAAAAAGGAGATGTGGCGGTTTTGAATTTCAATATGTTTAATTCATAATGCTAACATGTAAAACGATGAAATTTAAATAAAGTGACTTAAACCGAAGTAATTGTGTCACCGTATGATAAAATAATCATAGAAGATTAAAATACACTATTTTCATTATTCGGACTATTGTCCTCATCATTGTCGCCATATTTATTACAACGTTTCGGCCTTTTTATGCTCCGGCCTTCTTCAGGTGGTTGGAATGTCGAACCGAACCCTTTATTTCGATCACTGGGGTAGACAAAGACGAGGAGAATAGTCCGAATAATGTAAATAGTGTACATAATACCTCATTCTAGAAATATAGACATATACTGAAGATTAAGAATATATCAATAGTAATGATGAGAATCGATTGTAAAAAAATGATTCGTATTATTTTAATGTTGGAAATACATTAAAAACTATGATATTGCAAAATCATTTGCGTGCTCCTTCGGGAATATTTTAGTGATATTTCCTATTTATTATGCCATGAAGATTACTAAGTGTTAAACAACAGATTATTAAATGTTGTACCAAAATCATGGGAATTATGTAGGTGAAAAGAAATCATATACTTAAAATATATCACATTTGTTATTGTATGACGTTATTTCATTGTACTACCATTGTTTTGACAGTAAATGTTAAATTTATCTTAAGCGAGTTCATATTTGAAACAGTTTCTACAAGAAAAATGTTTAAGTATATATTTTATTCACTGTCATTTAGAATCTAGTGGCGTGTACTATTAACCTGACAAGAACATATAATCTAGAGATAGAGTAAACTTTCTTACCAATGTAAGAATACACATAGCAAAGCTACATTTTTTTTATATTTTAAAATCTAGTAATTACTTATATCAAGAAAAGCATAATTCCTCAGATTTTCTCCTGGTTATGAGTCAAATATATAAACAAAAACTAGATTACTATAAGATCACAAGATATCTATATTTGTCTTATGTTAGAAATGGTACAGGATATATTGCCAACTAACCAACCGATGATTAGATGTCCACTTGTAGTCCCTTACGTGGGCAATTTATCTTAATGGTTTGACCTGCTGTCAGTTTTCGAACACCATTGACAGCTCGTCATAAGATTTAATCATAGTCCTTCTGCAATTAGGAAATATTGTGTTAACATCTTTGGCCGTTTGTCGTGTGAACATGAGCTGGTTTGTGTCTGATGGGGAACAGAGGTTCTATCGAGTCCCTGTTGGATTCTTTCATTCTCAAACATTAGTCAATATCTAACTTGCTACCTTTGACTATTTACAGATATATAAAAAGGCGTTGGTTCTTGGAGATTTATATTTATGCCTATCTTAAACGCACAGAAACAAACGGCATAATCTGGTCAGTTAGCGAAATACGTCAAAATGAGTGAATAGTTTGCTATATTTGGCTATGCTTATTTATCTCGATAGATATACTTATATCGATATATTTCATCTAGTCCCATAATTTATTTCAATAATTCTGATCGACTTCTATGTAGATATGTTGTTTTCTATCTATTTAGACAGAGAAAGAGTTTGTAGTAGTTCCAACGAGAAAAAATATGTATATTAAAAAGAAGAGAAGAGAAGTGCCGCAAACGTTTTGGGGTGTAATGTGGATTTTTTTAGAAAAATATATCATGCTTTATTTTCCATAATTTTACTACACGAGTTTCTGGTCTCGTGGCCGTCTTCAGGTAAAAGCGGAGATTTCCACATATTATTAAAAATAATTAATTTTTTCCTTATGTTTTTCAATGTTAAATATTCTCGATGTGAGACATTCTCTGTTTTTGTGTTAGTAATCCGAATGTCTTTCTTGAATTGGCAATGAAGAGTCCTGCCCGAAGGGTCATAAAACAATTAAGGTTGATCCAAGAGAAATGATGAATTACTTATCGGCATTATATCTTTTAATGTTTTACTGACCCCTGTGCGTTCGTAGATTTGTTTCCATTTTCGTGTGTTTCTGTCAAATCAAATTCACGCAAGAATATAATTTTAACGAATTACCATTTTTAGATATACTCATTAGAAATAAAAAAAACAACCACATAATCACAGATATCTACCACAAACACACAGACAGCCAACAATACCTTCATTTCAAGAGTCATCACCCAAAAAGCTGCCTAAAATCCATCCCCTATTCCCTAGCACGTAGAATTTGTACAATAGTGACTGATAAACATCTCCGAAAAATCCGCTTAGAAGAACTACATAAAACTCTCAAAAAGCGAGGCTACCCCACAACACTAATAAACAAAGGTTTTGAACTCGCGAAAAAAATTCCTCTAAACCAACTTAGAAATGAAAAGAAACGTAACGTCGAACAAACTCTAACATATATCTCAACATACAACAAAAACAATCCAGACCTACTTAGCAAGAATAATAAACTGAATAAAATACTAAAAACAACCAAAATAATTAAAAGCAAACGCCAATCTCAAAACCTAAAACACATATTAACCTCATCTAGATTTAACCAACACACAATACAGGGAGTCACAAAATGCATCAAAAAACATGTCGGGTTTGTGAAATCATTATAGAAGGAAACTCCTACACTTTTGAAAACCCCAAAAAACATTCATAATAAATAAAAACTTAAACTGCAACTTCAAAAATGTAATTTATGTACTTAAATGCACAAAATGTAAGAAGTCATATATAGCCATCAGCCAACAACTGAACAACAGGGTCTCCCTACACAAAAGCAATATAAAATTGCCAGACAACAGAAAACTTTATGTATCAGAACACATCTTCAAATGTAACCAGGGTAAATTTAATATCATGCCGATATATCAAACAGACGATTATTCGTACCTACTAATACAAGAAAAAAACTTTATAAACAAATTTAAACCCGAACTAAATAGGTCATAACCCCACACGCAAAAGCACACAACATGCACACAAGGTGATCAAATACAGTGATAAAATCACTCACATACATGAACGCACGCTCACATGAGCGTACACATACGGGAATCTTTGTAATATATATATATATATATATATATATATATATATATATATATATATATATATATATATATACACACACACACACACATACATATATATATATATATATATATATATATATATGTTGACAAAACAGGGAACTACTCACGAGCACGCACACAAACCCCACACAACTTAGGAAGTACGTGTGTATGTATGTACGTATGTGTGTGTGTGTGTGTGTGTGTGTGTGTGTGTGTGTGTGTGTGTGTGTGTGTGTGTGTGTCTAGTTCCGTGTAGCTTGAGAAGTATATGTGTGTATGTGTGTTTGTATGTGTGTGTATGTACTGATTCCTTGTGGTCGGACGGTGTGTAAGTGCGTATGTCTATGTATGTGTGTATGTGTACAAATGAGTTTACTAATTCCTCATAGTAAGACAGTATATGTATGGAGGAGAAATATACGGACGCATATATACATGCATGCTGGCAGAAACGCACAAAAATGGAAACAGATCTAAGAACACACAGGGGTCAGTAAAACATTAAAAGGTAAAATGCCGATAAGTAATTCATCATTTCTCTTGGACAAACCTTAATTGCTTTATGACCCTTCGGGCAGGGCTCTTCATTGCCAATTCAAGAAAGACATTCGGATTACTAACACAAAAACAGAGAATGTCTCATATCGAGAATATTTAACATTGAAAAACATAAGGAAAAAATTAATTATTTTTAATAATATGTGAAAATCTCCGCTTTTACCTGAAGACGGTCACGTGACCAGAAACACGTGTAGTAAAATTATGGAAAATAAAGCATAATATTTTTTTCTAAAAAACACATTACAACCAAAAACGTTTGCGGCACCTCTCTTCTCTTCTTTTTTAAATATATATATATATATATATATATATATATATATATATATATATATATATAGACATCTTTATATGTATCTGTATATACCGGGTGCGATTGTTCAATTTTCGGATTTTTACAATTTTAATTTCGCGCATGCACTTTGTTTTTTTGTTTTTTTTGTCTACTGTACAGTATATTAGATTCAGTTGGGCAACCCTCTTTGAGAAAATGTGCCTCACGGCCCAAATGACTCCGCCAAAAATTTGAAAACGGCATGCTGTTCTGTTTTTGCATTCGCACAGGAATATCTAATACAAACATTTCATAGTGTGTAGGTCTCAATCCGAGGACAGTGTAGAGGATTTGCAAACAGTTGGATGTCTCTAGTTGTGATCATGAACGTATGTCAGCTCGGAAAACTCATTCTGATCATTCTATTATAAAAAGAATAGTGGAATATGTCGGTGAGAATCTTAGGCTCAACACCGATGCTTACATCAAGTGCCTTGTGGAAGTAGTGTCAAGAGAGTAATTTCTGGAAGACCCTATACCTGGTAACAGGACTCTACACCTTGTACAAGCAGGATAATCTAGTCGTGGCTATCAAACAATTTCTGCGACTAAATAACCTGTTATATCTGGCGACATAAATCCAGCAGACTGCAAACCTGTTGAGTATTATGTGTGGAGTGCAGTCGAACGAGGGGCCAACAAATCCTCTTGTAACATCAAAGATGAACTGGAGGCAAGTATGATGACAGCATTCATCAAATAAGAAACTTCCCAGAAGAGTGGCAGGAGATTATAAAGTCGACTGGAGACCGTTGTTAAAGCCAATGTTGATTTTATAGAATATGTTTACTCTTTAGTATTTAGAAAAAAAAAATCATGTGCAATTTTCTAACTATATCTAAAAATGAGATGTCAGTGTTGTTTTCATTATTACATAATTTAGACAATTTAATCAACGTACGTTCTCTGTCTGTCTGTTTCATACGCACACACACACACATGTATATATATATATATTTGTATCTGTCTATTTATCTATCTACTTATGCAGACATCTATCCATCTATCTATATATCTACGTAAGTAGGAATTTAGATATCTATGTATTTAGCATATTTATATCTATTTGTTTTTCTGTCTATCTAGTTATTTATCTATTTTAATGATAGAAACATTATATCTCTCGGTCTATTTAAATGTATTTGTTCTTATCTATCTATCTATCTATCTATCTATCTATCTATCTATCTATCATGTTCTTCTCTCTCTCGGGCGCACATCAGCAGAGAATACGACTTGACTGCACGCGCACAAACGCACACACAACACAAACAATACGACAAAAAAATTACTCCAGATCAGATCAGTGAATTGAAAAATATAAGCAGTAAATAAAATAAGTAAATTACGTCCAGATGATGAAGGTATCATCAATCAGCTAACAATCTTTTACTTATCTTTATCCTATACATTCATATATATATATATATATATATATATATATATATATATATATATATATACATATGCATGTTTTTATCTTTACCTTCATTGTAATTCAGTCAACTGTTTTTCCGCTGTTATCTTTTTCTTCCATATTAATCATTGCGGTCATCATGCATTTTTTTCACACTCTATATAATCGAATTCATTTCAATGTTATTTGAAATATTATTCTATATTTGAAGTATGACACATCCCATTTAAAGGCCTTTAACAATGTTTTTTAGCGAGATCCACATATCATTATCTTATCTTCTCTTGAGATTAGTTTATCTTGTAGGATTTGCAGTTAATAATTTCTTTTAATCAATCTTCGGAAATATTTTCTGCATTTCTGTGATTTATTACTTTCATTTCTATGAATTTAATTTGTTGTATCTCTTCCGTTACACTTATTTTTTAATATTTTGTTATCGGCTGGCATATTCTTGTGCCTGTCTGACATTTCAGTTGCATCTGACGATTTTCGTTAATATATTCGTACCATTTTCATTTTCTTTCACAGAGAATGAATTTCACAAGCATCAATTTAAATAAAATAAATTTTCCCGAACAACCTAAGACTGTTATATCCTGAAATGAAGAGGTTTTCTTATTTCTTAAATGTATGAAAATATTATATTCAGCTTGAATCTTGATCTATATTTGTGCCATTGATCCATGTATAGAGAATTGTTGATACACGTGGTCTGGACATTCTGCTATTGATTTAAATCTTCTTGATAAAATACAAAGGGAAATCTGCTGTGTTATTTTCCTGACTTGTCACTTCGGTCTTAGTCTCTTTCTTATCGCCGTAACATGGCTAACTTCCTTGTGCCTTTTCTGTATTTTTCTGTTAAGCATTCTGATGAAATATGTTATTTAGATTCATGAATCTAAGCACGGTACTGCCGGCAAAGATAACTATTTTGCAGAAGAAAACGCTAGATGACATGATTAGTTCTAGGCTAACCGTTTCTTCCCTCGTATCGCTCGCTTTTGGTACGTTCTTCTCGCTTCTTGATCAGATAATGTTGAATTTAAATGCAATATCAATCGTTATCTTCTCTCTTTTTAATTTTTGTACTTGTATTTTAATCTTTCCTTAATAATATTTTTCCTTATAATCTCTCATATTCAGTAACTGCTTGTGGCTTATTATCTTGCTTGGAGTGAAATGTTGAAAATGAATTCATCTTATATGGTTCAGCTGATTTATTGTATTGTCTCATTTTCTAACAATTTATATTTGTTTCGGATTCGACGCTTTGTTTGTTGTCATACAGATATATATTTACAATTCTAAGAGAAGAGCCAAGTATTTATATTTGTAAGGATGTTATTATAGATTAGTATAATGGACAAGATAGCCGCTGGAGGATACAAACAAATAGTTACTGTTATAGATCATTGAACATCAGTATTTCAAATAAATAATCAAACTTTGGAAAGCAATATTTATTTGAATCAATATGTATTGTTAAGGACATAGAAAGGAGATATTTTTTAAATTGGGTCGCGATGTTTATAGTGTTGGTTGATTTGTTAAACGGCATATCAACTCCTTATGGATCATTTAATGCTGAAATTTAATTTTCTTTGGAGCTTCCTGTTATAAAATTATGTTATTTGACTTTCATAATTGAATACATAGTATATGATATTCAGCTTTTGTGTATATACATGTTTGTATAGACATGATTACTAGAGGCGGTGATATATATGTTTTATGTAGGAGTTTTATTTTAAAATTATATTTTGGATTCGTTTTATATAACACATTTTAGCATATTTTATCGACTGATGACATGAGAGAGATAATTCATGTTGGTTGATTTTGTTTAGCGACATATCAACCACTATACATGATTTAATGTTGAAATCTGAATAATTTGAACACACTTTTATGGCTTCAACTAAATATTTTTTGAATGCAATTGTATGATTTTAACTACAGATGAAATGTATTGTTGTTCATTTTACTAGATTTATTGTTGGTCTTAATTATATAAATATATATTGCTGGTCTTTTTTACTATTAAAATATATTTAGATACTTCCATAATGTTTTTTTATTATGATAGATTCCCTATTTGTCCACAGCTTACAGGTGCTACCACAACTTATCATGGAAAATGATCAATGGTAAAGAAATATGTACATTTAACCATAAAATTGACCTGAATCAAAATAATTAAAAAATAGGAAAAGAGATAATGGAAAATATTGAAATAACGGGGTTAAGAAAGAAAGGGGTTGAGAAAGAAAGAAAGAAAGAAAGAAAGAAAGAAAGAAAGAAAGAAAAAAAAAGAAAGAAAGAAAGAAAGAAAGAAATGGGTTGAGAAAGAAAGAAAGAAAGAAAGAAAGAAATGGGTTGAGAAAGAAAGAAATAAAGAAAGAAAAAAAGAAAGAAAGGGGTTGAGAAAGAAAGAATGGGGTTGAGAAAGAAAGAAAGAAAGAAAGAAAGAAAGAAAGAAAGAAAGAAAGAAAGAAAGAAAGGGGTTGAGAAAGAAAGAAAGAAAGAAAGGGGTTGAGAAAGAAAGAAAAAAGAAAGAAAGACCGAAAGAAAGAAATAACGGGGTTGAGAAAGAAAGAAAGAAAGAAAGAAAGAAAGAAAGAAAGAAGGAAGGAAAGAAACGCCTTTATCCACTGTGCCATGTGTCCTTGAGAAGATATGGCACAGTGGATAAAGTCCATGGTTAGATCCAGTAACAGGACCCAAGCAGTTTGAATTCAATACCCGGTGAAGGCAGTGGAGAACATGGAGAGGTGAATTAACAGGAGTTAAATGATAACTGACATCCATTAAACATGGCACGTGGAACTAGAACAGTCTACAACAGCCGAAACGTTGTAATAAATATGGCGACAAATATGAGGACAATAGTCCGAATAATGTAAATAATGTACATAATACCTCATCTCAGAAATATAGACAGAAAGGTGAAAAAATAGCAATAAGTAATAGATAACTTCCAATGAATATAATGATCATAATATATATACAATAAATTAAATAAAATGAATAATAATTGAAAAGTATATTATATGATTATATTTCTTTTAAAAATAAAAGCAGTATTTACATTTCTCAGTTAAATTTTACATTCCTTCATCTTTTAGAGCTCCAAAGCAAACGAGTTTTCTTTCCCTGATTTCAGAAGGCCATATCAGTAGAAAAGGAATTCGAACATTATTTATAGAAACTGTTTTTTAGTAGAAAACATAACGTCCGAATCGTTCATTTCCCTAATATATATAATTATACAGATATTTATATCAGAGTATAACTCCATCTTATATACTAAGCGTAGATAAGTGACAGAACCTATCGGGTAGATACAACCCTTCAATACCAAAGTTCGACTGGATCTAACTAACGCCTTTATCCACTGTGCTATGTGTCCTTGAGGACACATGGTACAGCGGATTAAGGAGACAATATGAAACTGATAACTGACATCCATTAAACATGGTACGTGGGACTAGAACAGTCTACCACATTGAGGGAAATAAAAGGTTCAGTTCGACATTCCAACCACCTGAAGAAGGCCGCAGCGTACAACGGCCGAAACGTTGTAATAAATATGGCGACAAATATGAGGACAATAGTACGAATAATGAAAAGTATTAATGTCAGTTCAACTTCTGGATGTATTTTCAAGTGTTCAATTAAAGATAAGCACCTAAAAAGGGACTGAATGTGTTCCTTGTTGTTTCTGTTCATTCACCTGGTGTTTGAAGAAATGTTTGCCCGCTTCGATAGTTTACTGAAAAATGTGCAATCAGGAAATGTACTTATCCGTGTCCTTGTTAATATGTTACCGACATTAACTTCGTCCCTTTTAGATGTGCAGGAGATAAGCTCTTCCAATTAACCCCTGGTCATTTCAGTTATGGATTCATCGCCCTAATATATCTTGCATCCAAGCTGCTACATTAGATGTCTAAAACGAAACAAAATGTCTTAAAAACGTGATGAGTGTGAGAAATCATTCTTTATAATTCTGCAGTAAAATAGTTTGTTGATTTATTACATTGGTACGGCTTATCAACCGTTTCCATGTTGTTTAATACCAGAGTTATTCTATTTTTTAGATAATAGCCGTTTAGTGATTCAAGTATTACTAATTAACCCATAGATAAGGGAGAAAGGGTGAATTTATACGTTTTCCAATGAATTGGACCTCTGAGCCATTATCCACCCGCGATTTCAAATTTAATACACTTAGTATCCACAAGCGGTCACCCATATATGTTTGACCTTGTTTCAACTTAAGTGACCGTAGGGGAACCCGTGTTTCAACGTGATATGGCCGTAAGCCCAAGGTAGTTTGTACTAAGATTTTTGGACTGTTAAGTGAAACAGTAAGTTTGCTAGTGATCATTATTCTTGGTAAATATTAGTTTTTACGTTATGATAACTAAAACTTTCCACTTATAAATCCATATTTGTCAACTGAGTACGCAGACATAGAGACTTATGCCCGAAAGTCTATAGAAATTATTTTAAAATTGCAGAAAAGTAAATTACTGTCGTGAATATTTACGGTTTATATTTATTTTGCCAATTTTTTTTAAGTCGATGTAATTCTTGATTTGGCGTAAATCATTTGAAATTTGTATCGATCGGTTACATTTTCATTGGACACTTATTACCTATCACAATTATTCCATGTCTGTCTGTCTATCCATTCATCAATCCATCTATCTTATCCATCAATCCATCCATCAATCCATCCATCCGTTCGTCTATGCATTCATTCATCCATCCATCTGTCTATCCACCAAACCCTCGATCCATCCACTCGTTCGTCCAGTTATCCATCTGTTCGTCTATCCATCAATCTCTCTATCCACCCATCTATCCATCCATCCATCTATCCATCCGTCTATCTATCTATCCACTAATCCATCCCACATCCACCGATTCATCCAACCATTCATCCATGTATCCATCATTCTATCCATCCATCCATCTATCCATTTATCCACCATTCCATCCATCCATCCACCAATCCATCGAACCATTCATCCATCTACCCACCATTCTATCCATCCATCTATCTATCCATCTATCCACTAATCCATCCACCATCTATCCATCTATCTACCAATCGATTCACCTAGCAATCTATCAATCTATCCACCAATCCATCCATCTATCCATTCATTCCTTTCATCTATATACCCCTCCATCCATCTATCTATCCATCTATCAACCGTTCTATCCATCCCTCCATCCATCCATCCATCCATCCATCCATCCATCCATCCATCCATCCATCTACTCATCCATCCATCCCGCTATGCATCCATCCATCCATCCATCCCTCCATCCATCCATCCATCCATCCATTCATTCATCCTGCATCTATCAATCCATCCACCTATCCATCTATCTATCCCTCCATCCATCCATTCATCCATCCATTCATCCACCTATCCATCCATCCATCCATCCATCCATCCATCCATCTATCAATCCATCCATATATCTATACCTCCATCCATCCATTCATTCATCCATCCATCAATCCATCCATCTATCTCTCCCTCCATCCATCCATTCATTCATCCATCCATCCATCCATCTATCCATCCATCCATCTATCTATACCTCCATCAATCCATTCATTCATCCATCCATCCATCCATCTATCTATACCTCCATCAATCCATTCATTCATCCATCCATCAATCCATCCATCTATCTCTCCCTCCATCCATCCATTCATTCATCCATCCATCCATCCATCCATCTATCTATCCCTCCATCCATCTATCCATCCATCCATCCAACCATCAATCCATCCATCTATCTATCCCTCCATCCATCTATCTATCCCTCCATCCATCCATTCATTCATCTATCTATCTATCTATCTATCTATCTATCTATCTATCTATCTATCTATCTATCTATCTATCCCTCAATCCATCCATCCAGCTATCTTAACTCCTTAATATTAATAAATTAATATACATAATTTATTTAATTTCATTCATTATTATATTTCATTGTCTCTATTCCGCTCCATTGGCCATTTCTGTCTCCCTCCCGGTTTATCTGTGCCTGTCTTATTTTATGTCTTTCTTTTTCTTCTCTGTACATATTTCGGTGAATATTTAGGTCGTTTCCCCTGAGAATTATCAGCGTTTTAGATTTCAATCACTTGTCAATATTGCGTGGAATATTGTCATAAATTTTCCGCATCTCGGCATCATTTATCTGTCCGTTTCGACTTTCTGCTTGCATCGAACCATAAAAACCCGGTGTGCCCATCAAATAAAATATATTCTCCTGAATAATCTATCAATATACAACTAATCAGACAATAGTGAAATGTGTAAACATATACTAACATCCAGACCTCTGCTCTTTCAGAAAATAGAAACAAAAAAAAAAAAAAACAGATACCTATACAGATATACGATTACACGTATTTAGTACATAATCAGCTCCATATTTGAATAATTAAATGCACTTATATCATACTAGTGGTAAAGAAGAGAATGTTGGGAAAGTGATAGAGAAGAGAAAAGCGAGTTGAGTAATGCAAGACCAAATAGACCACGGGGAAAATAAATAATAAAATCAATTATTATGTTATATTTTTTTTTACTGAATACAGTTATAAGTAATTAAAAATCAAAATAAAGTAAAAGTTGAAAAATATGTAGTAATAATATAATTTAATTTTAATGATATCGCAAGCTGCTATGATGAAAAAAAAATAAACACTAAAATGAATCCGACAGAAAATAAATATTGATTAACGAAGACGTATTTAAATCTAGAAAAATTAGATGGGACATGCGACAGAAACATTCCAGCAGAAAATAAAATGGTACTATATCCTAAAATGCATCGCCGATGTTGGGTGATGTCTCAACTATTGCTATCGAAAAATATATATTATTTGTAAACCCCCTTCCGTCAGAACACACGATAGAGAAACTAGTTAAAAAAACAGGAGAATAATGCGTGAAAAGAGATGTTATAAAATTGTTAGGGAACAAAGAGCTGCTGTAAATATTTACAAATAGTAAATATCCACAAGCTAAAACATGCTTGCGAAAAGATAAGAAATGCGTTTCTGATGATAGAAACATTGGATTATTATCAGCAGCCAGGGCAAAAGAATTGGATACAGAAATGGCTAATGATCATAGATGAATTAGACCAAGAAACAACATTATTACAAATTGCTCAATACACGTGTGAAAATATACATAACTGACGACCTTTATTTTTAATAAGTATATATATATATATATATATATATATATATATATATATATATATATATATATATATATATATATTATAGATAGAAATCCAAATTTACCTCATTCGAATAGCTATTTCAACCAACAAGAAGACCCGTATTGCTTTTGTCAACTCCTCAGAATTATATACCAACAGATTATATATATATATATATATATATATATATATATATATATATATATATATATATATATATATATATATATATATAATATAAAAGAAAGAAAGAACAGTAAGATATATAATCCGGTGTTCTTATAGATATTTTTATTTTTACAAAATAGTGCTCAAAGTAAATTTACAAAGCATTTTATAAATTAATTGATTTAAAATGTTTTTTTTAAATCAATTAATTTATAATATATATATATATATATATATATATATATATATATATATATATATATACTGTACATTTGAATTGACAACAACAATGTTTGTTCTCTGAGAATATTAATTTATTGTTCTTCGATTTACTTTAAACTATTTGTTTAATTTTCTTTTGAATTTCCTCTTTTAACGTATCTTTTCCATCCAGTGACTTCTGTGCGTTTTCGACCTTAACAAGTCATTAAAACAATTTTCATTACTTGACAAAATTGTGACTATAGGTATGCGTTCTCTTAGATGGATTCCCAGTTCCATGTTTATACGCGTCATTGAGTATAGAGTATTTTCCTTTTTCTCAATATTAACTCTTTCATTATCAAGTTCAATCTTTACAATCGGCTTAATGATTAATTTCGTTCTTAAATCAAATAATACATAATTGACGATAGGTTGTTTGTTCCATTGTTTCGGCCTCTAATATTTATAGTAATTATTTCTGTGGAATTTATAAAGTATATGAAGTATTTATAATTGTTTCTCGTTGTTCACTTGTTTTCGTAATATGCTATATAAATGAGCAATAATTCAATATATGACAAGTCAACCGGTGAAATAACGTAATCATTTATTAAATAATTCTATTTTCATGACTGAAGAAACAAAGTATGTGAAACGAATCATTCTAAAAGTGGGTTATCGAAGTCATTCACGAATTATGTTTGTTGAATAATTTTTCTGTATTTTTCTTTGAAATGATGTTGGAATATCTTTTATTAATCGTATGTGATGAAATTTATTTGTTTGCTTTTTATCGATATATATATATATATATATATATATATATATATATATATATATATATATATATATATATATATATATTATAATTATTTAAAAAATATGATTCCTCCGCTACATAGGAGTGCTCATGTTTCAAAAACGAGAGTCAAAAAGTACCAATCTCTCTTTCATCCTCAAGCGAATATTCAGGAACCTAAAATTTCGCTTGAGGATGAAACAGGGCTTGATACTTTAATTCAATTTAATTTCAATAGTTATACTGACGTTTTTGGCTCTTGTTTTTGAAACATGAGAACTCTTATGTAGCGAAGGAATCATATTTTTTTTTTAAAACAATTATACTTTAACCTCTACCTCTGTATGTAGCATAGTTTTTTTTTTTAAATAAAAAATAAAAAAATACTCACGAACACCGGATTATTTACCTAACGTGATCTTTCCTATTTTTTCTAAATATATATATATATATATATATATATATATATATATATATATATATATATATTTAACATTAAAAAAAAAATATTAAAAAGATATTGCGTGATTGGAAAACAAAATTACATACAGTGAAAAAACTGAACAGAAATTACACGAAAATGATGTTAAGCTGAAGAAAATCCCAGAAAATAATTCAGGAAAATGTAAAAACGTAATATACCCAAAATTGGGATTGAGGATCTATATATTTAAGATTAATAAGGCAAATGTATTTCTGGTAGAAAAAGGCATAGACGTCGCCAAATTACTACTGTGAAGTAAATAACACTATAGGTAACATGGTGAAGTATTAAATGAAAACCTATGACTAACAATCACTAATTTTGATTGCTAGTCGAGAATTTGTATCCTTTATGAAAAAATCTAAATTTTCTTGAAGGAAACATGATGAAGATGAATGATATTTGGTGATAGTATTGCAGAGAACAATATTAAAAATACCTTCTAATTTTTATCAAAATGAAAGCAGATAATTATTACAAGTACTACACAATATACATCCAGCAAAAAACTCGTGACTTATAATTAAAGAGATGTAGATGAGAATGGTAAATGAATATGAAACAAAAACATATAGGAAAAAATGTAACCTTCTCCATATAATGTAAAATTCAAGACAGATATTAAGTTAAAAAAAGTATATATCAGAGATCCTATTCACTGGTTAATTAATAAAAGAAGACTTTAGTTATATGTAAATAAGATGTATGATGTATAGCTGATATATTTATTAATGAAACAAATCTTGTACAAATATATGGATAGCGAAACCAGTCATCCCAACAACAAATAAGAGAAAACAGGGGCACCTCGGCGTGGTGTAATGGTTAGCAAGTTCGTTTTGCTAGAACTAATTACGACTGAGTAGTGAGTTCGATCCTCACTGGGTGCCCTATACTTTCGGCTTTGTGCCACATCTAATCTACGCTTGAAAAATCTCAATACGAGAAAAATATTATTTTTAATAATTTTCTGAGCTTAATATTATCTGAGAGTCATACAATATCATGCTTATTTAATCATATCATCCGATTCGTAGCAATACTTATTGGTTAATAATTATTTTTATCGTGAAAAGAAAATGAATCATAAAATATGTTATTGATTATATATCTGGAATACAAAATTAACATACAAAAAACTGCCTCAAAAAATTAAATATGTACATTATTATGAAGAATATATAGCTGAAGAAGTACATGTTAGTCTCTGTAGTTATGTGAGATGTACAAGACATGCAAAACTGTGAAGAATTCATTGTGCTATTAATCAACTTGGAAACGTGGAATGAAAGCTAATAAAGGCGACGAGGGGGACGAGAGTCAAAAACTAGCATTGCAATTATTCATGATTGAAGTGTACGTTGGAAGATTCTTCCTGTGATAGCGAAAACATCGCTGGGTATATGACGGTTCTATGCAATTTAATAATGGAAATGCTTTCCTGAGATTTCTGAAAATAATCAATCAACTGCAATGGCAGGCGAAAATCGGTAATGTAATTGGCAGAACACTGGAAGAAATTAAGGACAATGAACGTTAATAAGGACAATAGTTTGATATTGACGAGTACTTTATACTGGAGAATCAATGAGAAGATTCGCAAGAATTGTTTTAAGATCTAGGCATCTTTCTTTAAAGATACGGAGATATAAATACACATATATATGCGCATATATATATATATATATATATATATATATATATATATAAAAGAGAAGAATATGTTGCTGTACGTGTGAATGTGTTTGCGTTGAAAGATAGAAAAAAAAAGCCTACATATGCTTTCATATAATGAATATCCAATATATCAAGAGGACCTATCGAACAACATGCAGTTGCTCGAATCTTTTTAACGTAAAGTTATGCATCGAGTCATCGTCTTTGTGAACTGCGGGTAAGCCTCATAATGTATTCATTACATACTTGGGTCTGTTTACTTTTTCTTTTTGCTGTAAATATTCTTCACTTTGCTGCAATTCCCATATATGTTCAATTGGTATTTTCTATATTCCTGTGAAGAGGTATATCGTAACTATTAACACCATTTACATCGTTCGGACTGATGTCCTCGTTTTTATTGCCATATTCAGGTAAGATTTCGAACCGAACTCTTTATTTAGGGTGGTAGATTTTTTTCTAATTCCACGTACCATGCTTCTTTTTTATATCTCAGTATCAGTTAATTCTTTTAGTAAATCAACACGCCAAGTCTTTTTCATTTTTTTTTTTTGAAGCCGGTCAGTAACTGAACTCACAAGACAATGTTTTACCAGAAATATTATTATTCTTGTTAAGATTCCTCTTTTTATTCTTGGAAATATCGCAATAAAATGGGAACAACAGTCGAAACGATGTAAATATTGTAAATATAGGGTTTAAAATTGCGGGAAAGCAAGAGAGTGCCAAGAAAGCACCCAAATATACTAATATACTAGGTAATTTCTATTCAACTAAGTAAAAATCTGCTGGAGTAAAGCAGGCCCACTGAAAATGATGACGTCATAAAATGGATCCAATCTACAGCAAGAAATAAGTTAATATAAACACCATGTTCACTTACAGACACAAACAAGACAAATTTTAAGCCAGATACCTCCCCACAAAAGGTGGTACGTAAGATGTTTGCATTTTGCAATTTAAAACCTTCTTTGAGCTTAATTTTAGTTTTTATTCCAAGATAATAGGTTAAATATAATATCACCAATAATCAAAATAATTCAGTGTATTTCCCAGCGAATTTAAATTTATATAAAGCTTTTTTTCACTTTGAAAAATCACTAAATTCCTTTAAATTGTCATATCTGTTAATTAAATATAATTCTCTTTATTACAAAATATCTCAAAAATAAAATATAATTTCCTAAAACATACTTTCAGAAATATTAGCTGATTGTAAGTTTAAATAAACCTCATGCAAACAAAACTCATTTACTTTCAATTGAAAATATTGGAAAAATCATACTTTGTAATAAACAGATACTATATATCACAGTAATATATGCAAAGGTTAAGTATAGTGGCCAGAACTTGGAAAATTACACGTCGAATAAAAATTGAACAATATATATATATATATATATATATATATATTAAAATAATGAGAAAGAACAGTAAGATTTAAAATCCGCATTTCTTATTAATTATTTTTATTAAAAAAAAAACAAAAAAAAACAGTGCTCAATACAATTCAGTAGAGCCTTAACATTAAGAATTTTCTAATTTAAAAATATGGTTCTATCGCTACACAGGAATTACCATGTTTCAAAAACTGAAATGAAACTTTAAATTTAATTATAGAATTAAATTTAAAATCATTCTGGTACTTAAGGAAACCAAAAAAAAAACTACTCTAAAATGGAAATTACTAAGAAAGGCTAGGATTATTATGACAGTAAATGACCCATTTCTTTTGTGCATATATCAGAATTTATATATTGTTAAGTTTATGAAAAATAAAAATTGCTTAATAAAAGAAATGAAATAGCTATTTTCTACTGGTACTGTCAAAGATTCCCCTTAAATAATAATTAAAAGTGTGAAAAATGAAATATACATATTTTAAACTTGACCTTTGAATAAGAATAATTTGTAAATAATAAAGTAATTCTGATATATTTATTTGTTTTTTTTTTTTTTTTTTCAAAGAGAAAAGCCTATCGTCTATTAGTTATTAAAAGTAAGGATAATATTTTAAATGGAGGGAATCGATTTTGAATATTAAAAATACGACGTACTCATATTCAAACGAATCTTTTGAGAAAAACTTTGTGCACAAATTAAGTAATTAAACAACAAAATAAAGATGAAAAAACTCTATGTCAATAATAAAAAAAAACTGTGAAAAAATGATGTCAACAGTTGTTGAACAGGCACCCTTAACCTACCGTAACTTGAATTTGAAAGTAGCTTGGATTTGATAGAGAGGTTGTCGATGGAAACGAATATCGTACCCCACCTCATTAATAATGATTTAAATTTCCTGTAAGATTGTCTATGCTTATAAACCCAGTAAATTTCAAAATAAGTTATTCCAGAAATCGCTTGAAGATGAATCTGAGATAATGATTTTAAATATAATTCTACAAATTATATTTGAAGTTTTTTTTTCTGTTTTTGAAATATGGTAATTCCTGTGTAGCGATGCAATCAATTTTAAATTAGTAAATTTAAAACACACACGTGTATTAAAATGATTTAATATGTCTATGTGTTTTAGATTTAATCCTTTCAAGTTCACGAATTAATTTCTCAATGGCTGTAGAATATACAAGTTATATTCCTAAATTTTCTCTCAAATCATTTTTATTTTCTCAAGTACTTTCAATCCCATCTGAGACAATCTTCTGGAATTGCATATGTATGGATGTGTTATTCGTTAAGACTGTAAATCCAAAATATTTTTCAGCGCTATGCAAGGGAGATAACTTAGGTATACATGTCTCATCGAATCGTCGTCATTCACAAGGTATAAGGAGTTAGATATCTGACTCCTTTATCGAGGTGTTAAGAGAATATCACGGTTTAATGGAGGTGTCCTGCATCCCCGTTGAAACAAATTAATTAGTAGTGGGATTCTTTTTGATCGAATACTACAAAGCACCTTAGAATAAAGTGTATGCTATGCGATGCGTTAATTATACCAGTTTGGGAGTAGGATGTAATTTAATATAACGTCGCACATTGGTTACCATCCTTCTAAGAATATAGTTCGCGGTTTTCACATGCCACTAATGTCTGCTATGAACAATTTCGAGGTAACGGCTTACAAAACATTTAACCTACTTCGAAACCAAGAGCATTTGTCACCCTCAAAAATAAAGTGCTCTATCTTTCTGAACGCAGCTTTTATTCTCCTCGTCAAACTGAATTATATTTCGTCCGCACCATGGGTTATCACGATCAAAATATTCCTTTCTAACTGTCTTTTCCTACGCAGAGGTGGGTTAAAACCACATTGTGCATGTTGGCAGTAAAGCCTACCAATTCAGTTAGCACGTATCATTGAAAATGTACGCCCTCCGACAGAAATCGAACCTGTATCCTCTACGGAACAATCACATCTGATGTGCCTTAAGCGATTGAGCCACAAAGGAGCGTTTCGATTAGAAAGGTTCATTTCATTGTTTTTAAATTACAATTCGTCATGATTTTCTCTCGTACATTCTTATCTGCTCGATGCGTATCCAAATGTAAACACATGACTTCACACATTATAAAATGGACAAAGTCCGCCAATTATTTGAAGACATTTTTTTATGTTTATAATTTTTTTTATAGATACAAAGATTTAAGTAAATGCTTTGTTTATAATAAACAATATTAACAACATTTACGGGTCTAGAATGTACGAGAAATTTTGACTTAAATATTTGTATCTATAAAAAGAATGTATAAACATAAAAAAATGTCTTCAAATAATTGGCGGACTTTGTCCATTTCATAATATATATATATATATATATATATATATATATATATATATGTGTGTGTGTGTGTGTGTCTGTGTGTGTGTGTGTCTGTGTGTCTGTGTGTGTGTGTTTATTTGAATTTTATATCAATCTTTCATGAGAATCCGATCCTTAGCAATGATTAATTAATGATGAATATACCATTTTCGTTTATGATCGATTTGATCAGGATTATTCTGTTAAGCTTGGAGAGTTACATAACTTCTGATAGCTCAAAGTAGAGCTCAATTGTGTTATAAAAACTTCGCAGAATTTCTGTAAATATCTTTAATCATTTCTAAGATACAACGGTTCAAATATAATTCTGACAATTGGGCAATTATTCTGAACAGAATATTCTACAATGTTGCTGTTACACCCGGTATATGCTCATGACTGTTCGATTTAGCCATCAAACATTGTTCACAAATAAAGGCAGTTGGAAATTTAAGGATTTTCTTTTCATTTTTTCACATATTTATTGTCATATATCATTGTTTGCGAAAGGTGTAATTGATTCTAGAACGCAAATATTTGTGTGGTAATCTTTTGTTTTGATGTATATTTTGTGTATCACTGAGGCATTTGATAAATTCTTATGTATAACATCTTTTATGTGTTAGCAGGTGCGTTTCTTGTAACTTTCTGCAATTTTCCCGCATCAAATCGTAACTATGAAAATCTTTAAAAATTAAATTATATTACCCGATGCATCTACATGCCCATATATTTAAACATATTTATCATTTGAAATTTTATGTGAAAATGTGATTACATATTAGTGCTTCCCGCCTTGGTGCAGCGGCATTTCCGCCTCCAACTTCTTGCTAGCATTCCCTTGAGCTACACAAGACCAGATTTTGGGGCCAACCTCGATACAAAACACTTCCCCGAGTCAGTTTGTGCTTTGAAATTTTACTTCACAAAATTCCCAAAATGTCTACCAAGGGGTGATTGCATCTGTCTATTTCTCATCTCGGCAAAGAAATGTTATTGATCTCGTCACAAAAATGATGGTTGATTAATGAGTACGAAGGAGGATAGAAATGAATGTGATCGCAAATAAGTATTCTTTAGCAAATATTAAACTAACTCCGTTGTAGTATGCTGTGTTTTATTTAAACTCGACGAATGTAAAAAAAAAAAACAATATGTAGAGAAATGATAAAAATATTATCAAACGTAAAGTAACTGTAAAAAATTATTAAATACAATAATGCCTAAAGAAAGAAGAAAATATTGCAAAATTAATTAGAAACCAAATTACAATATCGATTTTGGCCCTGTCGATTGTAACCAATTGTTTGGTTTCTAATTAATATATACAAGACGACAACATATATATATATATATATATATATATATATATATATATATATATATATATATATATATATATTTATATTTGTGTGTATGCGCACTTGTGTGTGCATTATATAATATTATAAAAATATTTTACTATAATAGATTACAATAAATTCATTTTCCATCGCTACTCGCATGTTTCATTTTTATTGTATCTACCATCATTATTAATTATAGATTATAATTCCAAAACATGAATATTGTATAGCAATGAAAAATGATTTTTTATTTTAATCTATTATAATACAAATATTTTAAATATTTTTAGACAAATAGTTGTGTGTGTTAAATTACAAGATATGTGTGTGTGTGTGTGTGTGTGTGTGTGCGTTTGTGTGTGTGTGTGTATGTGCGTTTGTGTATGTGCATCTATGTGAATAATGAGAAGCGGAAAACCTGATGAAATTCATGAAGGGAAAGGTGAGAATTATTTGCAACGACTTTTGAAAAAAAAACAGAAATGTAAGTTTTTCATCTTTTTCCATTTAAGAAACGCTCACAAATATTCATCAGTCAGACAGAAAAAATCTATTTAAATTATAAATGTTGCTACGTGTTGTAGCAGACCTACGGACGATACCGGGTTTTCCCCATTGACATAAATACAATATTAAATAAAGTATATAGGTCTGCAGTTGGAGATTTGTCTCCCGCTGCGCTGGTGATCCTCCCTCCGGACAGAGAGGATCACCAGACGAGGCTATGTCGAAGAGCAGAGTCTATTTACGGGAAACAGCTACCCGACCCAGTTTATTACGGGGTCTACTGGGAATTTTGGGTCGAGCATACGGATTCCGATACCACACATTGAAATACCTTGTGCCACATCTGATCGCGTGGGGTGGTTGGTAGATATCCTACAGTTGGAGATTCGTCTGTGTTGTGCTTGTCAATCTCTCTGCTTCTCTAGACGAGGCTATGTCGAAAGGCAGAGTCTCGTCTCGGGAAACAGCTACCCGACCCAGCTTTATACGGGTTCTACAAGGAATATTTGGCTGATACCCCACATTAAATTCGGCCCTGTACCACATCTGACCGCGTGGGGCGGTTGGTAGATATCATGACGTTGGAGATTCATGGTGGAATTCACTTCACTCGCTAGCAGTTTATTACTACTTCTACGCGCCGCTGGCGAATCTTATATGTGTTGTTCTTGTCGTAAGTATCATCGTTCATTACCAAGCTTTGTTTGATTATTCTATTCAGTAGCCTTCCGAAGGTTACAACTCTAATTGACGTAATTTAATATTTAATGATCAAGTGAATTAAAGGTGTTATTGTCTTTGTAATTTTTATAAGGTAAATAATATTTATATTATTTATTCTGCGATTACCTTAAGTATTGTTATTTAAATATAAATAAAAGGACCATTTTCTTTTAACTTTTTTATATTTTCATAGTCACGATTCATTGGGGAAATTGGCAGAAATTTAAAATGTATTTATGGACAGAAAAAGTATCTTATACATAACAATTTATTACATGTATTTGTACACATACATTCATTTAAAATATTGTTCTAAAGGATGTCACTCAATTATCCACGTTCCTGAAAAAATAATACTTTTCGCAAGGCAACATACATGGCAGTAATTATGCTAAAAAATGAAAAGAAAATGTTTAAATTTATAACCGCTTTTTACTTACAATATATATAATACATAAATTAATTACAATCTAATATAAAATAAATATTAATTACATTATATAATTCTAAAAACCAACAACAAACTTTACACATATTTGTTTATTCGACATTAAATTACATCACTTAGCATTCTCCATAATTTACATGGACTTTTCACTTAGCATGATGCATATTGATGAGCGTTTCTTAAATTTAAAAAATTTTCTAAGAGGAAAAACAGTTTTATTTTTCATTTGAAATGCTTGTTGAAAAATAACATCCTAACATTTGCCTTAATAAAATCCATATATTCCTATTCCTATGCATACCTGAAATTATATATATATATATATATATATATATATATATATATATATATATAGGATCGATTATGGATATAAATCCGACAAAATGATAGGATGAAGTAACAAGTAGAGATCAAGTGTGAAATGAAAAAATGATTAAAAGAAAAGAGACGCAAAATAATGGTACGTTGTGTTTGGCTATTTCTTATTGCTTAGATACGTGTCACGTGTAATGATGTAACAGATACTATTGATATATGTGTGGAAAACATTCTCGACGTTAAACCTGTGGAAGATAGTAGGATACAGTAGGATGATTTGATTGGATAAATGTCATGGGTAATGAAGTAACAGATAATATTCAAATAAGAATGAGAAAACATTTTGGATGCTAAATTATGTAAAGATTAGTGAGACGCTGCAGGATGTTTTGAAAAAAGAAATGATTAGATATTTCATTAAAGTATATCTCGTTCTTTTTTTTGTAAATATTGATTTTTATGTATTCGGAAGAGATAAGTTAGATTCACCAATAATTTTTTCTATAGAAAAAATGGTGATGTAACGTAGTTTTTTAAATGTGTGTTAATAGTTTGATAAAATTACTATAAATATATTTTCATAATATTTTTCATTGAAAGGGTTATGCTATTTTGGGATGTGTCCTACGTTGTTGCGGTCGAATAGGCAATAATTTGAATGTTTATTTAAATGCAAATCTTTTTTGTGTTCCTGGATAAGCTGAAAAATCTTAATAACTCTGAAAACTTCATATATATATATATATATATATATATATATATATATGTATTGCTTAAATGAATATTTTCATATACAGAGAGATATAGAAAGAAATCTTTCATGAAAAATTGTCATTTAATATCTTGGCCAGAGTGATGAAGCATCCTAGCAATAATGACCCGGATTTGGGTTCTGACTACGAATTCCCGAAGACCAGGTACATTCATACGACGTAATATTAAATAAAACAAGACTACATGAAATGGGCTATTTTCTAATCAAACATAAGTTAAATTTATATTTAAAAAAAAACAAAACTACAAAACTAAAAATAATCAGGGAATTTCTTATTTCATCCCGACTGGACTCCTACCTCGTAAACAGGTAACAACGGATTTAAAACAAAAAAAAAAAAAAAAATTCAGTTTTGTTCTATCATTGAGACAGGAGACAGCAACTTATCAAAAGTCATTAACGGTTTTAATATAAAACCCCATCATGTTTGTCTATCTTTCTAACCTGAAAAAAAAAACCTAACACATGAAAACAAAATGCGTTGTCATTAAAATCTTTTACATATTAATTTTTTATTCAATATTCTGGCTTCTACGCCATACTAACACACACACACACACACACACATACATACACACACACACACACATATATATATATATATATATATATATATATATATATATATATATATATATATATATATATATATATATATATATATATAAATGGAATTCTGTTAGTGTGTCTGTGTGTTTGGCAACTTGTTACCTCATCCTGAGCAAACCCTTCTTACGATTGGCATGTAAATTCACACACAGATCCCAAATTTACGCCCTTCGTACTTGACATTTTCGGATTTTCCGATTGTTCCGCTGATTTTGTAAAAAATCGATAAAAAAATCGATAGGGGGAGAATATTGATTCGAAAAAAATTAATCAGTTTTTAAGTGATAGTTTTCACAAATTACAAGTGATATCCACCAAACTCACGTTGAGCAATGTCCTTACTCATAGTTTTGAGGTGCTGTTCTTTGTTTTTAAAAATCCATATCAGTTATTGGAAAAATCGATACAATCGATCACTTTGGGACAACCGATTCAAATCCAATGTAGCTAACTTTTGGCTATTTTTTTCGCAAACTACAAGGAATTTTCACGAAAATCATGTTGAGCATTAGTTTTATCAACAGTTATTAGTTGCTGACCTTTTTCTTCAATATCGGTATCAATTATCGGAGAAAATCGATAACATCATGCCACTTCTGACATCCAATTCAAATCCTGTCAAGCTGATTTTTGGCTATATTTTTTGCAAATGACGAAGAATTTCCACCAAAATTACGTTGAGCATTGTTTTTATCAACAGTTATGAGGTGTTGACATTCATTTTCAATCTCGATATAAATTACGGGAAAAATCGATATAATCGATCACTTTGGGACATCCGATTCAAGTCCAGTCTAGCTGATTTTTGGCTATATTTTTCGCAAATGGCGAATAATTTTCAGCAAATTCCCCGTTGAGCATAGTATTTACCGACAGTATTGAGGTGATGACTTTCGTTTTCAATATCTGTTGTCAATTATGGGATAAAATTCGAGGAAATCATACCGCTTTTGACTTCCCACTCAACTTGAGTTTGCGTGGCGATGTTTTTTTTTTTTTAATTTTGAGTAACTTTATCGGCTTTTGTCGTGACAATTAAATGTTTCATCGGAATTTGTGATTACACCAATCAAACGCATGTTCAACTGAGACGTCTACACTACAGACTCTACAGCTGATTGTGATTCACACACGCGTAACCATGCTTCACATAGCGGTATCTCATTGGCTGAGTGCAGTACATGGTCGCTGATTGGTGTTCAAGACCCTAGGACGCTTGATGATTGGCACAACCGATTGGCTACTAATACTTCGCATTTGAACCTGCTGTGCACAGCTGTGGGACGAAGGTCTCACTTCTGCTCCTGTTACGCCGCCATCCGGTTGATACGATAGGCTTCTTCAACTGATCATTTCTTCTACCGCAAATCGTTTCTTACGTATTTGTTTTCCGTTTGTCTGTTTAGATACATTTTCCAACTACCATAACAATTTATTCAGCTGTTTTACTTAAATACCTACCTTTCCCGATTCTGGCTCACGCCTTGCGAAACTAAGTTAGACTTTGTAGTCCTGCAATTGAGCAACCCTAAACAACCACTACTAGCATCACTTTTCCCCATGCCGGCAAAAAGGAGGGTACGTCTTAGCAGTCGGTCTGCGAGAGCGTCCGTAATGAGGGCAAGAATGGCCCGCGAGTCCCAGGAGCAGACTACAATGCGACTATCACAGGCTGCTTAACGCAGCGCCCTCACGCTGTCACAAGAGGAACGTGCCACCTGGTTTACTGGGAAAGCTGCCACAGGGCTTCTTTGTGTTCAAGGCTCAAGAATGCACAACGGTCGAGAATGAACGCACAGGCTGCAGGCTTCCGAGGCTCATCATCTAAGGCTTCTTCGTAACGTAAGAAACGCTGCTGCCACTGCGAAATCAAGGGCAATAGAAACACTTGACAGCAGGCGCGCCCGGCAACTCAGGGACGCTTGTGCAAAACTGGGAAAACTTATGGACTTAATAGTGAAGGAGTGGGATCTACAATGAAAACGCAACCACTATTTTACATTGCCAGAATTAAAAATCTTGACCGATTATGAACGGATGGCAGTCTTCGGGTGCGCACGGAGCAGCAACACAACAGCCACCTATTGCAACCGGTTGCCCTTGATCTCATTGATTTTGCTACCAGTGGGTAGCAAACAGTATTTAGAAAAATATGAAAAATTGGAATTTTTTTTTGTTCTTGAGGCATTTCATCCATCTTGGCTTTGATCACGTTGTCACGTCACTACATACACATTTTGATTTTGAAAATTTCCAGTTTCTTTCGTTTCGTGCGCATATGTAGACGTGTCAACGTCATCAAAGCTCAGTCGGATGGAATCCTAATGGTTGAAACGCGTCACAAAAATAAAAGTTCCGGCTTACCTTATTTTTTTATATATATATATATATATATATATATATATATATATATATATATATATATATATATATATATATATATATATTAAAAAACTTTAAATACTAATTCATCAGACCTACAAATTCAAAAATTTGTAGGTCTGATAAATTGGATCGTAATTGCGATTCCAATGTAATAAATTATAATAGGTTCCTCCATTAGGTCACGTAAAAAAGCAGCATATCACGATGAAAAAAGACTCATAAATCAACGAAAACAAAATTTTGTTTAAATATGTTGTTATTAATTGAAAGCTAAAGCATTAAATTTATTATTTACAGTAAGTAACATATTCTGAAGTCTTTCAGATAGGAATTATATAGATTGGAATGTCAAATATATGCTCGATTTTTGTTTAATTATCTTAAAGGCGGCCATTTTCTTAAATTTTAAGAAATTTGTAAACAAAAACAAAATTTTGATTTTAAACTTCTTCCTAAAATATATTTGTATATTTTTGCCACGTTATTTTATTAAAATTAAAAAATTTAAAGTTAAATTAATCTGATATGAAACAAACAGTACTTACATATATTATAAACATTTGCATCCAAACATTTCTTAACGATGTGTCTGAATTTATCAAAGAAATCGATTGTGACGAGGTGATGACAGATTACTATGGATGATCAAAATTGACAATTTTTGCAAAGTAACCAACGCGGTTTTTCGTTATTAACTAGTACTTTGTAAATATTAACATTTTTATGCAGCAATTATGTAATATCTATTTTTTTTATTTCATACTTTCTTAATTAGATAATAGTTTAAAGTTTTTTATTAATTAGATAATTGTTTAAATTTTTTTAAGTATTATGTCATTTATACATTTCCATAAGTAGAAATTATGAACGTTTTTTTCAATAAAATTTTTTAAAAAATATTTTGGGTTAAACGACTGTTATGTGCTTTTCAAATTTCGATTCGTAAATTTACTTTTTCATTAACGTTATCATTGCATTACGTGCTTGAAGGAAATAAAGAATTTTAAACGATTTTTGAATTATTAAGAAGTTAATGAAAAAAATTTTAAAAATGGGAAAAATTTAAAAAAATACATTATTCATCGAAAATTTTTATTTCTTCACAAAATAATGTCCTTAGTATAACGTATTTACAAAAACGGGTGGAAGCTTTTCTAATTAATTAATGTCATACTTTTTTACATTTTTTTTATAATTCAAAGCCAATTTTCTATGAAACCGGTTACTGTTTAACAAAAAAAAAAAAAACTGGTGATTTACTTTCTACAAAGAGTCCTGTTTATAACTAATAAAAAAAATCCCGCGCGTGAAGATTTAATTTCTCGAAATTTCATGAAAATATGTAAGTGGGTGGAAACATGTTAAAAAATATCTCTCTGTAACAAGATTTTCTGAAAAGAAAATTTCAAAAATAATTTCATTCATTTCTGAATAAGTTCTGAAAGTTTCATTAAAATCTGACAATTATGTGATTTTTGCCAGAATTTTCTAATTAACGTGTGTTTTCGTCTGGAAAAGCGCAAAATAAAAATAAAACTTAGTTTTTTCGTGCAGTCGTAAAAAAAAAAAAAATAAAAAATTTAACCAGACTTTCTACGTGCTAGAAAGGAGTAAGAAATTTAAAAAAATATTTAAAAGATACTTTGCTCTTTCCTCTTCATAACAACATAAACATATTGAGACAAAATTTTGTTTCCGTTGATTTATGGACCCTTATTCAACGTGATATGCTGCTTTATTAAGTGACCTAATGGAGGAACCTAAATTATAACCATGGTATATTAGTGTTTAATCCGTTTTATTATATTTTTACTCTGTACTGCACATTGAGTTCTACCTGGATTCTATCCTCTTGGAATTTATATATATATATATATATATATATATATATATATATATATATATATATATATATATATGTGTGTGTGTGTGTGTGTGTGTGTGTGTGTGTGTGTGTTTTTATAGATTTTATATATATATATATATGTATAAATATATATGTGTGCATATTAACCACTTATATATATATATATATATATATATATATGTGTGTGTGTGTGTGTGTGTGTGTGTGTGTGTGTGTGTGTGTGTGTGTGTGGTGTCCTCCTCTAAAGAATCTATTTTGGACACTTCCGCCTACTATAAGATTAGTAGGAGAGAAGGCCTTGGGGGATCACTCGACCAGACTGTTCGTTACTATCGAACTCTCTGCCTCAGCAGAGAGGAACCCGGGCGAGGCTTTGTCACAGGGCAAAGCTTCGTCCGGGGAGGTAGACAGAAACTGAACGCATTTATGCTGCTTCAGAAGGGAATATTTTTGCCCGAGCCTACGGGCTCGGAGAACCCACGGTAGTCGGCTTTGTCTCACATACGTCCCTCATGGGGGTTGTTAAATATTAACAGTCGAATAGAGCTGTTCCAGGTGTGCTGGTCAGACTCTGCCTCCGGCCAGAAAAGATACACAGACGAGTCTATATCGAAGGGCAGACTCTCGTCTCGGGAAACAGATATCCGACCCTGTTTTATACGGGGTCTATGCGGAATTTTTGGCCGAGCATACGAACTCGGATTACCCCACATTAAACTCGGCCTTGTACCAGATAGTACCTCGTGTGGAGGCTGTTAAATTGTCGAATAGATTGAATGCTGAGTCAACCGTGACACACTCAGTAGTCGTGTTATACTCTTCTGTTGTACTTACTGTTTAATATATGATATATCTGTAACACTTCTTTTGTTATTTCTTTAACCATTTACTTGGTCACAACAATATTGGCATTTGAAACCATCGGATTTCCTTTATGGCTAACTGAGAAATGGATTTTCATCAAGGGACTGATCTTATCAAATTTAAGACGACAGTAGTCCAGCGCGAGTTCACGTGCCAGAAAAAAATATTTTAAAACTTTTTCTGGCGTTTGCTGTTGTTTGTTTGACATTATCTGCCATCATATTGAACCAAAAACTGACTAGCATTGAAACCATTGTGCCATCTAAAATCCTCTGGGAGACAAAAAAATTATTCACCGCAGGCCAGTATAAAGAATATCGACATTATCAGGCGCAGATGTATTAAGGTTGCTGCAACATTTGAAGTAGAATGTTCCCTGAAAACGCCAATTATTTAAAGATCACATCGCCTTTGAACCAAATTCTAATAAGATCTCATTATTTGAATAAGAGGAGATATGAGGAAAGCTTTAGGCACATTGATTCGTTTGGATGAGTTCCAATAGGCTCACAGATGCGCCCACATTTCTATCACAGTCTAGGGATTTTCTCCTTTATTAATGTGCGTATCCAGCGTCATATTTACAGACACATATTGTTTCGTAAATAAATGAACATACTCATATATACAAATATATGTGACAAAAATAGTATCATAATATCTAATACAACACCACTGATACAAATCCTCTCAGTATTTGAGAGATTCAGCTCTCAACACGCTAAGCACACCTATCGAGGTTTCTACAGCAAGTAGTATTTGGTTTCTTTTAAGAGATGTAGTTGCTATTAAACAAAGTTAAGAGTAGAGTCAACCCTACTATTTAACATTTAGCTGAAGAAAGAAGAAATGATTTTTTCTCAGATTAGGTCATTTGCAGTGTTGTGCAGTAATATGAATCTTTTTTCCTGGTCCATGATGAAATGTGCTTCATTCGTTATTGCCTCAGATTTTTTCACACCTAGACATTATTTTCTCGACTATCGATTAGTTGTCCTAGAGCCATTGACGTTACTCCAAGAAAGCGTAAGCAAATTGTAACGCTGTACGAACACTGTGGAAAGCCTTACCAGTGAGTAAATCGAAGCACTATAGACAGGTCTGAAAACTCTCCTGATTTAATTCCAGTTGAGAATCTGTGGTCAATTTTCAAGGAGTGACTTCATGGAATGGACATACGAAGTACTAACATGTGCACTGTGTCCTGTTTCATTGGAAAATATGAAAAAAAATAATAATGGAAATCAATTCTTTTGCACAAGGCTATTCTTCTGAAGAATTGTTTTCCATAATTTATGCCATAATTGATATTCAAGGGAAAATCGTTTTGTAATAGACGATCGGTTTCTTGTGTACAGCAAATATATAATCACTTGCGAATTTCATTTTTTGATGCAACTGTCGTAATGAATAGCTCCATGAATATTTCCATATGTTATTAACCTTATTGTTGTTTGCCTCTTGAAACGGCTAGAGAAATACGCATGAGAAATAGCCTTTCAGCATATTAAGAAAAATGAACCTACTGAATTTAGATTTCAAAGAATATGTATTATATTCTTATTAGAATTTCATGTCTAGTCTCCCCATAATTTCATCACTGTTCCATTTAATGCGATTCTCTACCTTAAATAATTATAAATTTAATACACTTTTCGCATATTCTTGACGCTTTGTCGAATAAAATATTATCATCTTTGTAAAAATATCCGCAGGTTTATTGAATGATTCGTTTTTTACGGCTTATGAAACCTTTCTGAAATACTTCAAGAATTTCTTATTTGGGAATAATAATTATTTAATATTTAATGAATAACTGATAGCTGAAGGAGAAGTGGTTTATTCATACCAGTACAAAGGTTATTTGCGCGGAAGTGAATACCAAGAAACTAATCAGAATTGAAAGTTTATTACACCACATCAACATTTATGCTCATAACTCTAAGCTGTTACCTATCGAGGTACTAACTGACAATTTGTTTTGATGGACAATTTTTTTCAGTACCTCCCTATAATTAAAACTTTTGATACATGCGATATGGTTTTCTTTTTACACATTCGATATCCAGATTATTCTTCCAATTTCCATGGTTAGGTTTAGGTGAACATAATTGTTTAAAAAATGCTGAAAGTCTCCTTGCTAGAGTCACTATGAAAAAATATAGGTATCCCTTTCTGATTGATCAAGTAAATACACATATGTATCTAGAAGAGCTAAGTTGAAATTATTTTTGCGAAATGACCATAAAGATAACAGATTCTAGTTGGCAGATATGGTGCTCAAATAACAGTTTGATTTTCTTAACAGGATTAGGCAAAATAAGTCTTTCAATCTTGATGGATCTCGATAATACAGTCTTTTACTTGATATGGAAAATCGAAAACGATTGTTCGTATATTTGCTTGCAGAAGAATCCTGGTCTGTTTTGACTTTTATCATTTAGGACCCGATATTAATGTGAACAGAATTTTGCGAGCACTAAATACCAAGAAAAGCCAGAATACAACTCGATCGTAGGCTACCAGTGAGCAGAAGAAAAAGAGACAAGTTGATCTTTCAGCGTGTGAAGGTGATTTGCCGTTCTGCAAGCAGAAAGGTTTCACACGTCACTGATAAGATTTAATTTCTAATGAAGGTGTCTGTTTGTCTCTTGATTACATTCCTTAAGAAATGTTTGGAAAAAATGATACCAAGAGATGTGTAAACTGAAAAAACTCAACGTTATACTATTGTGAAGCAGAAATATTTTCAAATTTATGTATGAGAGAAGATACTTCAAACTATTTCTTTAATGACGTGTCTCTTCTGGAAGTTGGGGATTATAGCTCTCCACCATTTCCTGACCTTTATAGCTCAATAATTTTTGTCTTTTTTGTTATTTCTCCTAAGCTTTGAGTCGCTATCACTTTACTCAAGCTCGTAGGTTATGCATTGTATTCCTTTGAACCATTTAGCTTCAAACTGTTCTTTTTGTATCACATTGTATCAAACTATTCTTTTTGTACCACATTGTATCAAACTGTCCTTTTTGTATCACATTGTATCAAACTGTTCTTTTTGTATCACATTGTATCAAACTATTCTTTTTGTATCACATTGTATCAAACTGTCCTTTTTGTATCACATTGTATCAAACTATTCTTTTTGTACCACATTGTATCAAACTGTCCTTTTTGTATCACATTGTATCAAACTGTTCTTTTTGTATCACATTGTATCAAACTGTCCTTTTTGTATCACATTGTATCAAACTGTTCTTTTTTGTATCGCATTGTATCAAAATGTTCTTTTTGTATCCATTTTCTCAAAAGTTGTTACTCACGCATCCTGTCCTTGAAATTCTCAGCATCCTTAGGTCGAATCATTTTTCTGTTGCTTCAAATCTCTTCTCCTTATTAGAGGATATATCTAAAATTCACCGCCTTATAAAAGGACCGATATTGCATAAAATTTCAATATTTTTTTACCTGTTTCTAACAATATTTCTGTTTCTTAATACTTTGCTCAAATGTTGGAAGCCATATTCCGTTATCCCAATACGTCTTCCGATTTCAGTATTGCAATTTTCGTCCTCTGTTAAAATAATTCCGAGATATTTCAATTTTTGTACTTGTTTGATTTCGGCAGATCAAATTTGTAATTTGCCTGATGGTCTGTTCCTTTTGCTAATAACCATAGAATTTGACGTTTTGCAATTGATGTTTAGTCCTTTCTTCACTCTCTGCTTCACTATATTCTCTAGGAGTTCTTGCAGGTTCCTTTCTGTGTTTGTTATCAATAATATATCATCTGGTCGCCTTCGCCTGCATTTCGCATACTGTCTCACTCTCTCTATATATATATATATATATATATATATATATATATATATATATATATATATATATATATATATATTTTTGTGAAAATATATATAGAAAATAGGAAAGAACTGGTTAGGTAGATCCAAAGTTCCTTAGTATTTGAGTTATTATTTTTAAAAAATAAATAGTTTATTAGCTAAAAACAAGCATACAATATAATAACTTTTATAATCCATAGCCAAAATAAATAGTTTAAATACCCTACAAAAAGATAACCCTTTATGAAGTCGTCAAAAAAACAAAAGATACGGCAGTTTTTATATGCTCAAATCCCTTTCATAAAGAAATACAATTTAGACACCCACACCTCACCCTGACTTGACATCTATGAAAGTAACTATATACTGATACTTATTATTAACACCCAACACACGCATACGCAATTTAAACAATTCGCCCTAGCTGTAACCATGGAAATTTTGTTTTCAATTATTAAAACACGTAAATTTCTGAAATAAGTTATCCCAAAAAAAGTTTCGCTTGAAGATGGAACAGAGCTTTTGAATTTAATTCAAATAATTATATTGAAGTTTTCGGTCCTTGTTTTGAAACATGAGACCTCTTATGTCGCGAGTTGGAATCATATTTTTAAATAGATAATTATATATATATATATATATATATATATATATATATATATATATATATATATATAATAAATGTTATTATTTAAAAAGTATTCATCGCAACACAGAAATTACCATGTTTGGAAACTAAAAACGAAAATTTAAATTAAACTTAAATTAAAGTTTTTGTTCCATTCTCAAGTGATGTTGAACAACTTTCTAAGAAATGATTTACTTTATTTTAAAGCTAAGTAGTATTATATAGTTAAAGTTGGAGGGGAGGGGGATTACAAAATTTTAAAAGGATGTTGCATTTTATGTAAATCATTTTTTCGATAGTTTTTCAATATCGCTTGAGAATGGAAAAACATCTTTAATCTTAAGTTTGATTTAAAGTTTAGTTTTTAGTTCTGAAACATGGGAATTTCTGTGTCACGATGAATACATATTTTTAAATAATATTATAACTAATGTTTATTGAGAACTGGTTTTATAAAGTGCTAAAGAGCTGTGGATTATAAATCTTACGGTTCTTTCTTTTTATTTTATATATATATATATATATATATATATATATATATATATATATATATATATATATATATATATATATATATACGCATACCTTATATATGTATTTTATAGAAGTATATAATTTAATCGTTGTCCCATATAACTTAACCTTCTTATACTTATGTTATTTAACAATTTCCTATCCTTCGTTTTTTTCTTCATATTTTTATTCCTATTCCTCTTCAAGAAATGATAGCATCAAATATTCGGTCTAAAAAATCGAACCAAAGATTCTAAATTGGGGACGATTGCTTACACAGAATATGAAATTCAAAATGTATTCTTCCATTAGTCACTATATTTTCCCATTTTGCGAATCAATTTTCAACCAGACATTTACAAGCATTTCTCCAATAGTGGCAACTTAGAGACAAATTGCTGTTAAAAACTTTCCAAATTCTAATTTTGTGATTGTGAAGGAAAAAGATTGATGTATTTTATCTTCACCCAAATCTATTTAAAGCGATCAATATTAATATATATCACGCGATCAATATATATATATATATATATATATATATATATATATATATATATATATATATATATATATATATATATGCATCTGATATGTAGATCTGTTTTTAGCTACAGATCAATATATTTGCCTTTCGATTGTTTTCATGATTTGCGCACATTGTGTACGGTTACATGCTAAAAACAATTTATAAAACATTTTCGATTTGAAACGTCTTATGTATGCAAGATTTAAGGGTTTTTAAAAGTGGTGCAATTCTCCAGAGATGTCTGTTTGTACCGTCACTGCAGAATCAATTAGATTTGAATACTACGTATAATGTTTTTCTTTTTTCTTTTTTTTGCCGAATGTTAATATGCCATTTAAAGCAAAATAATCTGTGCATTAGAAATGCTGAAGTCGTTTATTTTTAGACATTCTTTTGGCATTGATATATATTTAAAGACTCTTGATAAATTCAAAGAAGAATCTGCAATGTTATTAGTCCTGACCTCGTATCAAGTCTTCAGTCACATTCCCACACCTGTATCTCTTACCTTTTTAGAAATACTTTCATTGTAATTGGTTTGATGAGCATTCCTATATGGTATCTATACTTTATTTATTTAAGTGCAGTACGAGATACGTGGCATCATTTTACAGTAGAATTTTCTAGATGTAACCGTAAGTTCTATGTAAAGATAATTTTTTATTGGCTTCTCTCCTTAATAAGACGTTATTGCGATATTGTCTAACACTCAGTAGCCACTTGCATCTTAGTACCTTTATTGTTATGATTGAGTTAAAATCGTTATATATGTATCTATATATATATATATATTTATATATATATATGTACATACACTCGACTCTCACGTCGAATTCGACGTATGAGGGTCATGCAGATCAGTTCCTAGGAAACCGACAGCCCGACAACAGCACATGAGATTTGATTATAGTGGTGAAGGTTTCGTGCAGGACCAGCCACACTTTTTGAAGGGCCAAATACAGAGACCTGGTGCACTACGTGCCACAAGGTCGCCAAACGACCCTCCGCATATGTAAATATATATATATATATATATGAAAGTGTGTATGTATATATATGTATATTTTTGTATATATGTATATATGTATATATATATATATGAACATATACGTGTATCTGTATATATATATATATATATATATATATATATATATATATATATATGTATATATATATATATATAAATATATATATATGTGTGTGTCTGTGTGTCTGTGTGTGTGTTTTTGCTGGGATATTATACTAAATTGATATATTGATAGATAGAAAACTAGAAAATCTAGAAATTATAGAATAGAGTTAGTGCCACTATAGAATTTAAATTTGTATAACATATAGGTGTAAAACTATGTGATATATATATATATATATATATATATATATATATATATATATATATGTGTGTGTGTGTGTGCGTGTGTTAATCGGATATTGAATCTGAATGAATGTTTGATACATCAATAGGAAATCTATTTTAATAATAGATTCAGAACAAAAAATGATACAACTGTATGCTTTCATTCACACAGGTTATATATATATATATATATATATATATATATATATATATATATATATATATATATATATATATATATTTTAATTCCAGTGATTATAACGCTCATATATACAAAGAAAATAAGCACATTAAAATGTAATTTTCACGAGAATGGTGTCCAAAATATCCTTATCCTTTAAATAGTAATTTTAATCATTCATTGACAATGACGTGCCTTTGAAACGTCGCTACATAAATAAAGTTTTGCTTATATCATTTATTTTCATCGTTTCACATATGTACGTTTTGTGTCTATCAGTTTCTCCGTAAATTTCTGCAAAATATTATTATGATTTTTAAATATACTAACCAGTATCCATGCTGGGTTTTACTTCATAATAGTTACATATACAGATTTTTCCATCGCATTAAAGAAAAGAATAAAAAAATAATCCAAAATATATCCTAAGTGGTTTGATTTAAATTTTCCAATCATTTTTTGCTGTTTTACATTTTCAAACTTTCTAATTTTCATTGCTGTTAAATATGTGGATAATTTTTTAAAAAACATAAAGAGTTGAAGGAAATAGGATCACTTTATATGTTATCAATGAAGTAAAAATATGCCAGAAATCGAAATTATATATACGGATTTCTTGAAAGTTTGATATTCTTTATTAAAAAGTAATAATGTATATGCGCAAGTAGCAACAAAAATAAATTAGCTGATAGATTCTTGTGTTCCATGATCAAACCTTGGTAGAAATCGGTATTGTTGAAAATGACTGTTTATGCAGCAATATAATTTTATCTCTTCGATGATTGCTCAAAGAAAGTATGGCTTAGACATTTATGCAAATCTTTCAAACACAGAGTAATTAAATAATTTAGCAATTATTCAGTTCTTAATCCTTCATCGAAAGAAATTCTATCTTTTGACTGTCGATGAATCTGGAAGTGAATACATTCTTAACGGTTTCAATTTACTTCAATTATTTCCCACTCCCTTGTGCCGCAACCAGAAAGATTCGCTGCTTGGTGTTAGACCATTATTTACGAATAACTCTAAGATGAGAGTGGTTCATTTCCCGTATCAAAATTAATTCACCGCTTCTGTATCCAAATAAATAAACGGCAAGTTCCGTATGTCTGAAATCACTTAATATTAAACATATTCTACCTTTTTTGGAGTCAGGATTGGAAATCTACCCTTCATCTGGTGCTTGAACATCCAGCATTAGGATTTGTTTCCAGATTAGGAGAGGAAATTTATAATTTACATTTTCAAATAAATGAAAAAAAAAATAGTTATTTTTCAAGTTTTTTTTTTCAATATATAATTAGTTTAAACTAACATAAAAATCTTTGTGAATTTAATTTTCTATTGTTTTAAATTTAGTTTAAACTATCTTCAAATCTTTATGAAGTGAAGAAATCAAATTTATTTCTTCATAATGCCAAGATATTAGAGTTAAAATGAGTAGTTTCGTGATGTGAGTGATTGAATTTCCACGGTGTTTTTAATTTGAAAACTCAAATTCATTCCGAATCCGAGTTTCGGCCCGAGTCGGTCTTTGGCCGCAATTGGACATATAGTCTGATTCAGATTTAAAGTTAGGTTTTGAAAGTCCATCGTGTGAATTGAGGAATTCAACGTTATTTCTTCAAAATTCTCATTGCTGTTCTCTAAGCTGAAACAAAGGCCCTTTAGTTTAGGGTAGGAGGACGATTTAGCACTCTGCTGAAAGTAGCTTAAAAGTCAACACGGAAAGCGCCCTTATCGCTAGTTGGACAATAAATGTTACAAGAATTAACCTCCCAAAATGAACATCATCACATCAACAAAGATATTTTCTCTTTCAAATAAAATAATTCATGAAATTGTATTTAAATATTTCCTGACTATATGATTGATGCATAAACAAAATAAATAATATTTCAACCTGTCATGATATGGTGGAACACAAACACAGTTATCTCCCCCTCAAACTACTTGATTATAAAAGAACTTGTCGAAGTACTAAATAAAGTTTCACTACAAGCTTAAAAGTTCGTCAATTTTTTTTGGTCCGTACATAAAATTCAACCAAAATTAAAAAATAAAAATAGTTACAGAAGACACGGTTGAAAAATTTATTCGGGCGATTCTCAAGCCTCGCCAATATTCATTATAACGAGAAATGTGGATTTAGGCAGTTGTATAACTTGGGAAATTTAGTTGAAGAAATGACTACTGGACCGGGTGGGACATCAGTCGAATTATATCATCTCTCCCATAGGCAGGAAATTGGGCAATTATTTAGTTTACTCCTTCTAGAATTAAAAAAATATATTTCCCTCTCGTATTTTCTTTTGTTATTTTTTTACATTTCTACATTTTGTTTGCAGAAGAATCTTAAATATCTTTTCGTAAACAGAAATATTTCGACGTACATAATAGTTAACAATGTTATATCTATAGAACAACTATGACTGAGACGTACCTGCCTTGTGCCACATGCAACCTTCGTGGGGGGGATAGCTAAATATACTATGACTTAGACGTGACTTCGACACTGTGCCAAATATAAGCTAATTTTAGTAGATCATTATATGCTTTAGCATGTGTTCCGTTACGCATTGATCGCTTTGTCACACCAAATGAGCACCTCATCATTGTGTACTGTACAGATAGTGATATTTATTCTGTTTACTACATAAATGTGGCACAAGGCCGAAGTGTGGGATATGGGAAAAAACGGTCTTCTTCTGTCTTGACTATAACTTAGCTAGCCTCAAACGCTGACCCAATCGCACAAACAATATTCCTTACACCAAAACAACACATTCATACCTACCTTTCTTACTACAATCACCGTAATACCTCTTTGTCTCTATGAAAATACTAACTAGTCCCTATATTTACAATTCATTGTCTGTGGCGGGAGGGGAATAAAACAAGATTAGGCACGATAGTAGCGAGTCATTAATTCTCTCGAATAATATATTGGGAGATAACTCTAAGAGTCAATTATAATCTACGATTTGGTTATATCCTTGATTCTCAGATATTTGGCCGACCAACATTTAACAGAAAATATTGCGCACTTACATGTATGTAAGAGGCTTTATCTCAATGTGCTACACATATTTATATTTATTACTGTAATAATTAATAATTTTTCGTTTTTCACGGGCGTTTTTAACAATCTATTCTGTATATATTATATTTTACTTCAAATATTACTGTATGATATGTATTTTGAGAAAAAAGCACATTTTACTACAGAAAAAATCTTAAGCTTTTACGGTATGAAAGATCTTTCAATTTCGCTTTTAATGACCATTATCTTAAAGAGATGTACTAGCTTTTATCTTTCTGTTAAATACGAATTTAAATAATTTGGTGTTACTTTTTACCAAAATACACTCAAATATTTTTAAAAATAATTTCAATAAACAAATATTGAAATAAGAAAACTTTAAATTTAGATTTAGTAATTTAATCACTTGAAATACATTGGTAATTATTACTCCTATTCAACCTTATAATACTGCTAATTAAAATACTTAAATTATTGATTATTACTATTTTTATTTGTACTTTTTCGGTGAAATGTCTGTTCGGTCAAATGTCCGACCACAATTTCCTTTTATTTACTCTGGAATGATCTTCCCACAACTCTTTACTTCAGGTTAGCACAATAATAATTCCATATTGAATTCTAAATATTCTTAACATAAATATTAGTTAAATAAGCCCTATTTCAAGAGATCGCATATCCAATTATATTGTTTGTCCTTGAATATCTTGCCTGCTGACTAGCATCCATATTGACCCTAAAGTAAGCGGAAATATATATAGTGTAACCCGGATATAAGAGAAACCCGGATATAAGAGAGATTTTTACTGGTTCCAAATTAGAGCCCATACTTACCTACACAAAATAGACCAAACCCGGATATAAGAGACTTCGTCTCCGGTCCCGACAACTCTCTTATATCCGGGTTACACTGTAAAATAAATGTTTCCATTTTGTATGTTATCGAACCACTTCTCAATCGTATCGGGTTGATTCAAGCAATTAACTTTTTCGTCTTGGATTTGAACACATCTTTCGACTGGTTCATTCTCGAACCTTTTAAAAAGGTAAAAAATTGTCTAAAAAGTCTCGAAGTATAACTTGTCAATTTCATATAGATTATGCGATCAGATATATTTTCTTTATCTTTTCATTATAAAGTTGCTAGTGATCTAATCAACAGCCATTTTTGGCATCTGCTGAAGAATTTAGAATGTTATATTTTATCGTCGTGGGATGAGACACAGGTAGTTTAATCTTTTTGATTTGAACTATATATTTTGTCCGATGCATTTTACAGTCTCTCTAAGGTACATCTGACATTAAAGTAAATGGACAGGAATATACATTTATTATTTTTTTACTTTAAAAAAAAAATGAGTGGATGTTTGCCAGAATATGCGAAATACGAATTCAAAAGAGACGAGTACGCATTACTAACTAAATCCAAGTCTCTAAAATCTGCGACGATGTGTAACCGAGTGGCAATGGAAAATTGCTGTTTTCTCACAGACGAAAAGAATAGTCATTCTAATCTGAATATTTTAAATCATTTTTTTTTTATTAATGCATATTGTTTAGTTTCGCCTCATTTCCTTTATTTCTATAGTTTTTTTTTGTTAATGACATTTCAGCAACCTCCCCTCCAGCTTTCTTGAGGGTCTGTTGTTTTGCAATGTTAGGTTTTATTTTTCAAACATATTCATAATGAGATTTTTTTTTCTTATGAATAAAATATTAGAATTTTTAGAAGAAAATAAAACAAGGTGAAAAGTGTTATAACAATGAAAATAATAAAAAAATATCAGTAAACTATATGAAATTATTCAGAATTTTTGAAAGAACATTTTTATTAAAGTTAATATTTTTTTCTGTCCTGATAAACGTGGATAACTTACAAAAAGGAAGGAAATGTACACCAAATTCCCCGCCAGGAAAAATGGGTTCGTTTTCTACGTGTCCTTTTAACAAAATCCGGGCAAATTTGGGACAAAATGTCGAAATCAAATAATCATAGACACGGCTTAAAATTTGTAAACTTTAGGAGAAATTAATGCCGATGCTTTGGAGATTACATCTTTTTTTTTTTTTTGTTAAATAAAAAGTTGTGCTTTTTAGTAGTTGTGGTGTGGATATGTAGAGTAAACGGGATGCATTTGTACCGACGAGAGATGTACAGAGAAGCAATAATATTTATACGACTGATGTTCGATTAATCACTGTAATGAAAACTCGGAGTCTAGTTGGACTTAATGACATTACTAAACCATTACCGAACTCGTTATACCCCTTAAAGGCAGTATATGGTAAAGAAAATTTGCTAATTTCTGTAAGTCAGTCTATTTTTTTTTCAGAAAAGGGTGTATCCATTGAGATGAATGTGCAAACAATCATGGTTAATCGCAAGGCAGCTATTCAGCTGAGAATTGATAGTTTTAGCAGTGGTTTTAGTCCTTCAGTGTACGGCTTCATGATTCCTTTACTAATAATACAAACTAGTAGTGTGATGGTTGTCGACCCAAGAGAATCCTTTTCAGGGAAGATTATATTCGTTGACAGCCGAAAAAAAAGTTTTAGGTTACGATGTAGGTCGGCCCAGTCATAGCCTCACAGTGTCATATATATATATGACAAAAGTGCCTTGTAGTTTTCTTCCAGATTTATTGAAGGTCCTCTAAAAACTGGAAACCCACTAAGTGACTACAAAAGAAATCCGTCGGAACAGATGAAGCTGACTGCAGGCTTCAAAAACCGTATAAGGCTTATCTTTAGTGTATATAGCTACTTGGCGGTATACATTTTTTAGGTCTAATGTGATAAATATTCGGTATTTGGCGATCTTGTTTATCATCTCGTCAATACAAGGTATAGGTTATGCATCCAGGAAGGTTTACACTTTTTGAGGTAATGTTTAGTCTATGATCATCTTTTTGTTTTTATTATTATCCGAGGACGTTATTAATATTTGTGCCCTCCATGATGAGCTGCTTTCTTTGATTAATCCTTAAGATTCTTATTTCTGCTTGAATAAACTTTTTGTTTTCAAGAGATTATTTGATTTCTCATTTACATTATTTTTTGGTTCAGTTTTCAAAAAACGATAGTAGTATTATACATATGTAGTGGCCAAGACAGATGTTCAACGCCCCCCCCCCGCCACGAAAAAAAAGTGATTAATACATGAATGCTGTTTGAGGAAATCCTGGCCCAGTATGATATCGCAGCACAGATTTGGCACCACGAAAAATTTGGAGTTAGTTTAGTTAGTTCGATTCAAATCTAGTAAGGCCAAAATATATCCTTTAACCTGCGAAGAAAGTGAAACGTTCGCCACCTGACTAGTAAAATGTACGATTTTAAATCTATTTCTTTTTTGCAATATCAGCGCTAATAAAAGCCAGCTTCTTGTGTTGACTAGAGTATTCATTTCTAACCGTTTATTTTTTACCGTTAATAAAGCCTTTAGGGACATTAGGATTTATAGTTGATACGATACTAGGTGAAAAGTCAAATCGTAGAAAAATGTCCCTTCTTCACACATTTGTGGCATTTGGTTTCTCTGGCTCGACAACACGAGGTGGTGTAGTTTTGAGATCACAAAATAGCATTTTTGTCTGCCTGCAGCAATAGAAGTGTATGCAGTGTCTTCCGGAGGGAGAAGGTTTTGAACTGGCAGTGGGGGTGTTTCGGTGGAGGTTGCAGAAATGAGCAAGTCTGTCGTAGGGGTCTGTCTCTCTTTCCCTGTTTAGATCCTTTTAACTTGTGGACTAGTAGGAGCCCGAATACTTAGTGCAGCCTCTGCAAATCTTTTTTGTAGGTAGGAACTGTACTGCTTTTCTGCCATCTCTAGTGTCAGTGCCTGCTCACGAGCAGTACCTAAATCCAGTTGTTTATTTTTCAGCATTTTTTATGGATATAGCCCCGATCCTAATCCATTTATAAAGGAGTCTCTGATAAATTCATCCTTTGTCTGATCTGCTGTCGTCGCTTGAAAGTCGCTGTACCGACTTAAGTTTTTTTAAACCCTCAAAATATTATATACTGAATTGAGACGTGGTGCAGGTTAAGTCTCTCCGTATCAGTAATAGGAGTGGATGAACTGTTTACCACATATCCCAGGTATCAGTAGAAAACGGATGTGCAGAGTCCAAGTCGAAACGTGCGAATACAAGCCGGGTAAAGATAATGTTTCATCTCTTCGCAAAAATTCCATCCAAAACATCCATGACACTCTGGTAAGATTTGTATTCCTATATACGGATATAAACGTGGTGCATTAGGAGGTTAAGTCTATTCGTAATAAGAGTGGATGAACTGTTTCCCAATGCAAGCAAAAATTCTTTGAATAACCGTTTCCAATATTGCCAGGCGTCGGTAGAAGACGGATTTGCAGAATCCAAGCCCAGACGTTCTGGTTTAAGGTATCTATCCATAATTACGTTCAATAAATTGTAATGAAAAATTGGAGTCTAGTTCCGCTTGATGTGCCTTTATTGGTATAGTTATTGTGAAGATTACACAATTGTGGCACATGACCTAAAATGGGGAGGGGTTGAGGCTGGTCGACACTAACTATCCTATACCTAGCAAATCCGATTCACGACCCATTCACTCATTACAATTTCCATATTCACCAAAAAAACTCGTCCGTCACCAATCAATCCTCCATACGCCACAATGCCGCATCCACTCAAGGGGAAACTACAAAACGCGCCCCATGCCATAAAAAGTTAATGATAATAAATTATTATACATAAAAATCTAAAAACGAGAGAGGCGGGAAGTGAAACCACTTAATGTGCCTTTATTGAACACAACTGAAAGGGGAGATAATTGGGTTGTCTTATCACGGCCACAAAGTTGGCCAACATTTTATACTACGTATCTCCTCTTTTCAACATTATCTACAAGGTTTCTTTCATTCAGAAGAAATACACGAATAGAAAAGTAAAAATAACTGAACCTTCCTCTATTTCAAAAATGTATTTATGAACTAAAATAAAGAAAGACATGAAGTGTTTAACAAATCCTAGTTATGCCTAACACAGACACAGAGGACGATATGTACAACATTTATATATAATAAAAATATCTCTTCACCTATTGCAAAAAAAATGGTGAGATTGGTTGGAATTTTAAATCCTATTCTCTTTTAACTATTTCTGTTCTATTTGATTATTTTGGAATTAAATATCGTCGAATTTCTGAGAGGTGACATTTCAACGCGTCTTTATATAGGATTCTGGTGTGGATTGTGAATTTTAAATGTTTTTTTTTCTTTTTGGTGAAATTAAAATGGAGAAAAATTACATGCAATTTTGTCATTTCCTTTTCTTATTTCCGTAAGGAATTAAAAATGCTATCCAAAGAGAATACATATATATGCGTTTATGGAGATAGTCACATAGTTGACAGTACAAGATGTAAGTTGATTCGCTTATTTCATAAGTGAACATGACTATTTGGAAGTCTGAAAATGTTACGAAATATTACAGCCTGTAGATGATGAACAAATCAAAAAGCTGATTGAGAATAGACCAAGTGATACCACACGGGATTCACAAAAATATACCCCCCTGTATCTGTATATATTGAAAGCTGTAAGGCTTTTGAAAGTACATGGATTCTTGAATCACTCACATTCTCTGAATGTCTCACGATTGAATGGAAAAAATGTAATGCAAATCCCTACTCAAATGGCAAAAAAATACATAACACTTCTGAAAGGAATGATTACAAGTAAAGGAAAATGGATTATTTGTCCATAAATAAACGACACTGAACTATCCATAAGCCCGTCTCCATCAGAGGAAAGATGCACTGTTTATCTGGGATGATTAGAAAAACATTTTTTCATTTCGAACACTTCAAAATCTAATGTTGAATTCAAACAAGTACTATTCGCATTTGCACTGATTAAAGCTTGCAAACGGCGAATCTTGTCGGTACTTGGCCACTCCACAGTTTATATTTTCCATCAGATCTCTTTGCAGAATCGGCAGCAAATGTTTCATACCCACTTCTTTTATGTGACGTTTCCCTTAATGACGTAAACGGTCATGACCTTCAACATATTTCTATCTCTTTTAGCACTTAATAAGTTTTGTGTTTTTCTGATTTCTAACAAATCTTATTCTAAAATCTATTTTCTCAATCTTCGGCATCTTTCGGTAAAACCATATTTCTGATGCTTCAAGTTTCTCCTTCATCTTTGAGGATATTTTTCAGCATTCCCTGCCATGCAGAAGGACAGATATCACGTAATAATATATTACTCTTTTTTTTTAGCTTCCAACAAAACCCAAGCCATCACCTTATTCATTCTATCTTGTAGCTTCGAGTTACCACATACTCTGTCGCCTACAATGGCAAGAACTCAAGAGGTCTGAAAAAACCATTTTAATCAGTTGATATCACAGAAAGTTGCCTAATTCTAGAGAATTAAATGTTTAACCTGTCTCAAAGATGATAGAATTTGAATAAATCTAGGTAGAAATATCTAAATATTTTCATTGAAATTCAATTAAATTACGCCACCATTTTAATTCTATGAATCAATACGCAATTTCTGAATTTTACATAAATTTTCAAAAACATCTACGTTTTCATTATATTTTCTTTGACAGTTTTGACGGCGATACTACTTCTGCTGCTGAAAGTGTTAATTTATACCAATATTGCAACACGAAACAACTCTTCATATTTTATTACAAGAGATAAAATATGAGGATGAACTCGGTTATAAATACCTTACTGCGCTTATATTTACAGTACTGTGTAGTTACCTACTTTGGAATAAGCACTACAATTCACGTTCTTTTGCACAGGTTTTAGAAATTAGGTCGGTACAGATCCTTTCAGGTCTATTCTGCATCTCGCCTGGCAAGCACGTTCACGACGAGATTTATATCGATAATAGTTGAGTGAAGAATTATACTCTATTTTTCCAACGGCAGAGTTTCACAATCGGAATATTAACACAGTTTTCCGTTTTTGTTATGAGATACTGAATTAGTTTTCGAGTGAATTCTTGTCGGTGATTCAATTCCAAGAGCGTTTTAGAGTTTTTCCGATTAAACATTTGCCTTTAAATAAGTGGAAGTAAATAAAAATTACTTTCAGTGCATTTTTATGTCAATCGGTGTTGAAAAGTGAGTTTTATTCTGGTTTTATTGAATTTGCAAAAGAGACTGGAGAAACAACAGTGAACTTCTTTCATTGAACAAAGAAATTCCTCAGCAAATCTAAGATACGAATTCCTTCCACTGTAGAGAAGGCAGCGTTAAATGAATTATATTCAACCAAGACGAATTGATATGGAAATTTAGCCTCCTCGTCTAAATTCGCAGACAAAATGTTTGAAATATACAAATATATTAATGAAAAAGAAATCAGCTCGTGTTTTGTTTCGACATATCACGAAAACAGTGTAATACAAAATGTATATACAAGTTAGTTAAAATGTGTATATAGATAGAGAATAAACGACAATAAAAAAACCTTTATTCAAATTTCTAAAGAGCACAAAACATTTTATGATACAAATTAAAAATTCTTCATTTGTTATTCTTTCAGGCACGGGATCCTTCCGACTGTTATATTGAAGGTACCCAACAAAACTATATAAGACTTACACACATTTTCAAGTAATGCATTTAATAAAATATTTTCTTTAGTAACATTCTGAGGAAATACATTACAAAACATTTTTTAAAAAAAGCTTGTGGTTATATATTCGGCAGGTTCTTTATACAAAGAAGCTCGAAAGTGATAGGGCTGCAAGTGTTTCATAATTATGTTCTTATATATCTTTAGTAGCAAAAAAGAAAATATGAAATACATCAGAAAAATACGACGTGAATATATATATATATACATTATATATATATATATATATATATATATATATATATATATATATATATATATATATATATAAATATTTGGTTGGATATATGTGAGTTTGTGACCCTGGGTTTCACGCTTTAGCGATCGTCAGACAAACTGATTAATGTTTTAAAAAATTTGGGTTTATGTAGATTGCGTGTATTGGTGTTATTGTGGAAGTGGTGGGGAGATTTCGTCGTTTCGTACTAACGCAAACATCGATGTATGCAAACACATATACATACTTGGTCGTCCGTCGGGACTCATACATATATAAACATATGTGGGCAGTTTCGGCTATGACACATGTATGTATACGGGTGGTGTTATATCTATACATACGCATATGTATGTTGAAATGTTGAAATCTAAACATTGGAAGTGTGGGGGAAATGTCTCGTTGATGTGTACGTGTCATATGTATTTTCCAGCTGGAAAATATTTCCTCGCATGTATGTATATGCGTGTGGTGGGGTTTGTGTAAAATTATGATAGGTAAAGATTATTATTATTTATATTTATTTTTAAAATTTTTGAAAAAAAAAAGGGGGGGGCTTTATTTGTTATATTTAACATATAAATATATATATAACAAATAAATATTGGTAAAGTCAACGCAACACTTTGCAAATGATGGTATAACAAATGAAAAAATATTTAGACATTTGCTATATTTGTAATTGAATCGACTCGTGAGCTTATCTGCATCACCTTATTCATAGATTGGTCAATGTCAGTTTGCACGACGCATTTAATCGCTTGTTAATGGTGATTGACCAACTTGACTGCTCTTCATCATGAATCGACACTCTACCGGCCTTGAGAGGAACTTGCCACTGGAAAACCTGTTCATCAAAATCAGATATTTCATGGATTTATTGTCAGTAAATTTAATGCAGGTTAACATACAATATTAGAGCAATCATAAATATCGCAAAGTTTTTCCGATCCAGTGTAACAATTCACAAATTGAGCTCGAGAAGGAAGAAAGATGTATATTTACAGACTGACTAATTAGGCTAGGTACAAAATATTGTTATATGTGTCAATAGTTTCATTAAAAGTATAGTCACAGTAATTATCGATGGAGATCTGATGCAATCAGTTTATATTTAGTTTTATTAGTATTCGCATGTTTAAAGCGAATCGTAAATGTTTGGAAAGAGTACAATTCGTGCTTATTTCTTTATTCCATAGATTTAGTAGCGATAGGAACTAGTTCTATAGAATGCGATAAAAAGTCTTGGGGAATATTCCCTACGCCATTATATATATATATATATATATATATATATATATATATATATATATTTCTCTCTCTCTCCCCTCTCTCTCTCTCTCTCTCTCGATCGCTCTTGCCAGTGATGAAACGAACCCCAAACTTTATTGCTACATGTAACAACATTTACAAGCGTGCCGTTTCTTCCCCATTTCAAATTTAAGAAGGCAGTTTCACCTAAGCAGCTTTCATCCAATTATTTCCACATTTTACAATAGATTCCTTGGTGGGTGCTTCCCCGAACGTTTCAATATTAACCTCCTCATGTCAATGATTAATCGATAACTTTCTTAATAATCTTAACTTCCTTCCGCTTCTCTGCCGATTAGGTTACAATTAAAAGTTATTGGATGAATTGAACTGTGCCTGTAAATGATAGAAAATCAACTGACAAATTTCAGATTATGCATAATTAAGTTTATCTAAATATCCGAGCAGATATTCAGTAAAGATGTTAGGAGAATTATAAAAATCTTTACAGGAATTTATACGATCATAATGCACTTGGTTGCAAGGGTCAGAGTTAGATCGGAAAAAAATTAAGTAAAGTCATTTATTCGTTTTTCATTTTTTTACCTGGGATAGAAAATAAGTCATTCAAGATCAAACTCCAGCTGAATCTGTGTTCAATACACATTAGTAGCATTAGCATAACCACCGATCCATTTACCTGTCCGTTGATATTAAAAGAAATTATGCCATAATTTATTGCCAGCGCAGGGATATCTATCTATCTATCTAGCTAGCTAGCTATCGATCTAGCTATCTATCTATATCAGTTCATACCTACCTATTAATATGAGTCAATTCATATATATTTTAGTCAGTTAATATTTATTTCAATCTGTTCGTACCTATCGATTTCAGTCTGTCCATATTTACCTATTTATCTATCAATTTTAATTAGTTTATATCCATATATTTATCTGAGACAGTTCATATCGGCTTTAGTCAGTTACTATCTATTTCAGTCTGTTCATAACTATCTATCAATCTTTGTATCCATCTCATGTATCTATTTCAGTCTTTTCATATATATCTATGTGTCTATCTATGTATATATCTATCTCAGTATTTTAATATCTATTGCAGCTTGTTCACATCCATCATTTTCTGTCCGTTCATATTTGTCTCTCTATCTATTCGACATTGATCATATCTGTGACGTCGTCGTCCCTGGTCGCAGCGTCGACGGTGTCGTTCGATCCCGTTCGCGACGCCAGCTGTTCGCTCCTCGCTGCTCCAAGTGTGACGTTCTAACCCTTTAGATGAATACCAGCCTCGTCCTTCCCAACCCGCTTCCAACGCCTGGTTACCACGGTAACTGCACTGATCTCCGGTCTGCCTACCCACGTTGTGATTAGATCTTAGACAGACGGGATCAAACAGGGATTGGGCCGTATGCAAGCTGAGTCCAACGGGGGTGATAACACACAAGAAAAATAAAAACTCACAAGGTCAAAAATATTGAAGAAAAAGGTAACAACTTTTTATATCTAATTGATCGTTACACAAGATTATTCCTACCTCCCGACCCGTTCTGTGGACTGTGGCACCACGCTTCTACCAGGCAACTTTAAGGCTTCGAGTTGCCTGCTCTCTAGAAATGTGCATTTCGGAGTGTGGTTTGGTTTCAACACTGGGCGCTGATCTCTGCTTGTCGTTCACGGCTGATCTCTCTCGCCGTCCGTGGCTGCAACTCTTCAGGGTCAGAATTACTGTTTACTCATCTCCGCCGTCAGTGCGCGAATTAACTTCTTCTCTTCAGCTTCGATTGGACGAACTACTTCACTTCGGCTTGGGTTGGACGAATTTCTTCACTTCGGCTTGGGTTGGACGAATTTCTCTACTTCGGCTTGGGTTGGAAGAATTTCTCTTCTAAGGCCAAACGGACCGGCCTCTCATGCCCGCAAAGGGGCGAATGGACCGGGCCCGCCGTCCGCGCTCAAACTCCCTCGCCGTCCGCGGCGCAACTCTCTGCCTGTCGTCCGTGGCTGCAACTGATTTCTGTCGGTTGGGGTCTCGCTTTTATTGATGCAGTCAAAACTGGGGTGGGTCTGTCGGCGCCAGGGTTTTCTTGATAATTCTAAATACGTATCCACCCTTCTTATTTCTGATTAGGGATTTTCCATTTTCGGTAACTTACTTTCACTCCTACTCCCATACTGTGCCTCTGGGGGCGTATACCCGCTTCCCCGCTCCTTCGTATGTCATGTGTACGCTCTCGGCCAATGGGGTCCTGGTCGGGCATCTTTCCTCCTCTCTCGCACGTCATGTGACCGCTCTCGGCCAATGGGGTCCTGGTCGGGTGTTTCTCCTCCTCCCTCATGTATCATGTGATCGCCTTCGGCCAATGATTAACCGACTTGGCTACAAAGGAGCGTTCGGTAGGTAAGGTCGAATTTACTGCTTATAAACTTAAATCTTCCATGAATCTCGTGCATTCATAACTGCTCATGGCGTATCAAAAGTAAACAAAAGTCGGTTAAGGCACGTCAGCGTAAATGACGGTTCCGTATAGGATGCAGGTTCGAATCCTGTCAAAGGACGAATATTTTCTATGAAAAATTTCTCGGACATTCAGGCCGGTAAATGTTATTTAATACTGTTTATTATAAACAGAGCATTTACTTAAATATTTGTATCTATAAAAAGTATGTTAAACATAAAAATGTCTTTAATAAATTGTCAGACTTTTTCCAATTCTTAATGTATATATATATATATATATATATATATATATATATATATATATTATAACAACGTATAATTGTTGAGTTTTGAATGATGTCGTGACTGAATCGCATAATTAAAAGAATATACGGAAAGAGGGAACGTGTCGTAAATGCACTTAATCGTACGATGCTTTTGGCCGTGCAACGCATATTTAAAGCGATCAGTAAATGTGAGTAGCTCGCACCATTCGCGCTGATTTACTTCTTCTATAACCAGCCACGAGGAGGGAATAAGTTATTTGAAATGCGATAAACAAGGCCTGCGGACCACTCGCTTCTCCATTATCCATTTCATGATTTTTCTACACATGTGTGTGCGTTCACGTGGCAAATTGCGTTAACCTGTACTTGATAGAAATAGATAAAGTATGAGGCAGTTTTTGTGATAAGTATGCGTGGAGATATTTACAAACACACACAAAGTTATATATATATATATATATATATATATATATATATATGAGAGAGAGAGAGATAGAGAGAGAAAGAGAGCCACAGAAAGAAAGAGAGAGATGGAAGAAACAGATCTAGAAACACATCGTATAATTAACAGTATACTTACGATATACACTTCAGTATGTACATAAATAAAATATGCATGACCGATGTGTATGTGTGTTCTCCTCGTCTCTCTCTCTCTCTCTCTCTCTCTCTCTCTCTCTCTCTACATACATATATATATATATATATCCCGATAAACGTATATCTATCGCTCCCGATGAACATGTGATCATCCATCTAGCATACGCGTGCGATAATGCGTAGCCCCCGTAATCTGGAGTCAAACGAACGGTGTTTCTAATGCTACTAGCCCTGACAAGAATGGTGACGTGGGTGACGTGATTGGAAGGGCTCTTAGGATACTAACGTTATTCTCATCAGTCTCTGATCGGATATTTTCAGTTGAAGGTGAAGATCAGAACTGATAGAAATCATTTGGTGTCGACAGATATCAGCGAAAGTTGGGTGAAAGTAGCGAGTTTGGTCTGTGTGAATGGGGACATCCTTGACATCCTTTTTAATACCTCATTGTCACAATCGAGCAATTTCATGTGAATCCCACTCCTTGTGTAGCTAAATTCTTTGTATGTCCTTAATGTAAGTGAGTGTCGTTGCCTGCTTCTTCTTTTTATCACACAAGTCGAGATTTCCAACGTCCACATATTGTTTTTGCCCTTCTTTTTCATCTCGCCTGGTTCAGGTTGTGATTTCGCTACGCAATATTTATTTTATCCTTCCCACTCCGATAGAGAGATAGCTTCTTGATTGTTAGAAGAGAGAATACGGCTGCCACACATATTCTTTTTTGGTGGACGGCTCCTAATATCATTTATTACTTTCTGTTCGATATTCATATTTTGGGTTGTAATTGGGGATTCATACCCTCACCCTCATTTCATACCATCTTTAAATTTATATATATATATATATATATATATATATATATATATATATATATATATATATTCTATGAACATTTATGCATAGGAAATTATTAAATTCCGGGGTGTTTTTGTAGGTTCATTTTTGTATGGAGTATTATGGTATATGTATTATTAAATGGTGAGAGATTACTGATTGTGTTATATCTGTTACTTGTAATGACTGAATGGGTAGTGAATCGGATTAGCTAGGTAGAAGATCGTTAGTGATGAAGAAACTCACCTCACTTCCCCTTTTCGTTTTGTGCCGCAATTATTGTAATTTTTAAATAGTAAATATTCTTACATTTGCCTGAAGAAAGCTTACGGGTGAAACCTGGGTTGCAAGGTCGATTGACATGTTTTCCTTTTCTTAAATGTCTTAGCTCGATATATTCGATTATGAATTTTGTGTTGAGCACTCTTTTGTTGTCTCTACCTTTGAAGTGCAGCTGTTTTCAGTCTTTTTTGTCATTTATATCTGTATATATATATATATATATATATATATATACAGAGCGAGAGGGAGAGAGAGTAGAACAAATGGTTTCTGTTTGAATTTACTCCACCCAGAGCAGAGCTCTTTTTTTCTTTTTTTTTTTTTTCTGTAACTTCATGTATTACATTGTGATATTATTCATTTTTCAATGATCGATGATATTATCCATGGTCCACATGGTCTTAAGATTTTAATTGATATTTTTTTACATTAACGAACTTTCAATGATGTTTCTCTTACAGTGTTTATGAGTTTTTCTAATTTGTCTCACGATTTCCATTTTTGTCTCGGATTATACAACATAGAACTTCACCTGAGCAGATAAGGTCGGACAAAATTAATCTACCCCATAGGTTTAATCACGTTAGACGATACACACAAACACAAACACACACACACACACACACACACACACATATATATATATATATATATATATATATATATATATATATATATATATGAAAATTTCTACGATTTAATCGGTAGAAGACAATATTTATGAATAAAAAATGACAATAGGAAAACTGGTAATTGCTGACGCGTTTCATTACAATGTGGACCTTTACAAAGCAAAATACGAAAATATTCTTCGTATTTTTACTTTGATAAAGTCCACATTTGACGAAACGCGTCAGCAATTACCAGTTTTCCTATTGTCGTTTTATTCATGAATATATATATATATATATATATATATATATATATATATATATGAATGTATATATATATATATATATATATATATATATATATATATATATATATATATATATACATAAATATGCATATATATATATACGTATAAATATACATATATATATATACATATACAGGTATATGAACATATATATATATATATGGTTTACATATATATGTACATATATATATACATATATATATATATATATATATATATATATATATATATATATATATATATATATATATACACACACTTATATATACATACGTATATATATATATATATATATATATATATATATATATATAGTTGAATTATGCAAGTATGTGACCATGCGAACATCAGAAAAACTGATTATTTTTTGAAATTTTGGTTTTTATTTATGCTTGCGTATGTCGGTGTTTTATCGTAGTGGGTGGAAAATAGTCGTCAGAACGCCACTCATACGCCAATATATATACAGACACGTTCACGCATTGCAGCTCACAAAAACAAAAATATATTAAAAGTTTGGGATGGACGTATATGTGCATCCATGTGTCGTTTTGTGCATCCATGTGTCGTTTTGTGCATACGTATGCAATTGGTCGCTGTGTTGTGTAGCGAACTTCTTTCGCAAGTCGCAGTGTCAGCGCCCATACCCGTTCGTCTATTTTGTTTGCGGAATAATGTTTTCTCGCACACAAATATCTACGTATGCACGCGCGTTCACAAACCTATCAGCATGTTTCTTATCTTAAGATGGTGTCTGTGTAAGACTAGGTAGATAAAATTGTCACTATTTTTAATGCTTGTTTTTTTTTTATTATTTTAAAGCCAATTATCTGCTCCTTTTTGGCCATTGCTCTAATAAAAATAGTTGAAACTCCAATTTATAATACTTATTAGTATTTTTGCTGTGGTATTAATTTTACTCGGGCGGGGGGTCGTTGAAGGGAGTATAATTGTAGTTTAATGTGACATTTGTTGCCCGGTAGTAATGGCGTGGGAGGGGGTGGTAATAATAATTGTATCAGCAAATAGATATGTTAAAAATGTTGAAGTGTTTTTAGTAATGGTGGTTGAATGGCAAGAATAATAATTATAATTATTTTTGAGAGTTTGAATTAGAAAATAATTAATGTGTTATCGTGTTATTAGGCATATATATATATATATATATATATATATATATATATATATATATATATATATATATATATATATATATATGTATATATATATATATATATATATATATATATATATATATATATTTCATATAGACAAAAAATTATTTACTCACTACAAAGATGCAACATCGTTTCGATGCATTAATTGCACTTAACCTTATGAGAACCAAAAATAGTTATAAACAATTCTGTTTTAAGCAAGCTGCTTAGAAACAAAGCTGTTAATAACTGTTTTAGTTTTTGTCTTTATAAAAATAATTATAATAAAAAAGGATTGCTCTACTATCGGTATTGAGCCCTTATTTTCGTTCTCATTAGGAGCTCGTCTATTCTAATGAATATATATATATATATATATATATATATATATATATATATATATATATATATATATATATATATATGCATGTTTCATTAAAAACGACAGACAAGGTACTTTAAATTTAGGTCCAAACTGCCACATCCAACCTAAGTTTGACCTTATCACCAAGACAACCGAAATTGAAATTCTATACCAATCACTATCCCAACTTTCCACGCGTGGTGACATAGCAGTACACCCTGACCTGAAAGACTTACTCAAAGCTGAGGGTTTGAAGAACCGATCACCCGGCACCAACAATAGTAGCATTTTAACACCAAAACTAAAAAACGCTGCGAAAGATTTAAAAAACAACGCTGACATTGTCATCAGACGCGCTGATAAATCTAACACATATGTTATAGTCAACAAAGCTGATTACCAGCAAAAATTAAAAGATATCGTCGATGACCGATCTAAATTCACCAAATTGAAACGAAATCCCACTGAGAATTTAAAAAGGTCTGTTAACAAGCTAATAACAGCTCACAACTTGGAAGTCGATTCCCTGAAAATTCAAAAAATAGTTGGAGATTACCAACCGGGATACCTATATGGAAACATAAAAACACATAAACCAGGATACCCGCTACGACCAATCATTTCCCAGATACCAACACCTATCTACGAGCTATCAAAATTCCTTTACGATATCATCACTCCATACCTACCTACCAATTACAGCATCACCTCCACCCACGAATTCCTACAAATTTTAGAAACTACAAATGGAACAAATCAAGGTATAATAGCGTCACTGGACGTTGAAAACTTATTCACAAACGTCCCTGTTGACAAAACTATCGATATTATCCTCAACTCTATATACAATAATAATTCCATCCCTCCGCCATCCATCAAACCACCTATCCTAAAAAATTACTACTCGCATGCACAACCAAAGTCCCCTTCTATGACCATAATGCCAATATTTATACCCAAACTAATGGTGTTAGTATGGGAAATCCATTGGGTCCATGCTTCTCTAACTATTATATGTCCTACGTAGAAAATACTATATTTACACAGGTCCACAAACCGAAAATCTATGTTCGCTACGTAGATGATATATTCATTTTAGCTGATAACATAAAAAAGAAATAGAGACACTTAAGACCACATTTGAGAAAAACTCCGTCCTTAATTTTACATATGAACTTAGCCAAAAAACAAACTACCATTCTTAGATATCCTCGTTGAACATAACAATAACACTTTCATTACATCATTATACAAAAAACCCACCAGCAAAAACTTGTGCCACCTTAATTTCAAAAAGCGAATGTCCACTTAGGTACAAAATAGCTGTAATAAAAACTTTCTAAATAGAGCCCACCAGAACTCATCCTCTCGACTACTCTTTCTCAAAGAACTTAACAACGTTAAACAAACACTAATTAACAACGGTTTCCCTAACTACCTTATAGACCAACAAATTAGAATATTCCTCCCCAAAGCAAGTAATAATGATAGCGAACACACAACTAAAAATCACATACACATTTATTACAAAAACCAAATGCATATTAATTACAAGCAAGATGAATCTGCTCTAAGACATATTATAAAGAAATATACTACTCCTATTGACCCGGATAAAAAAAATCAAACTTATTATCTATTATAAAAAATTTAAGACGGCCACCCTTATCCTCAAAAATAACAACACACCAACGAAGTCAAAATTACAAAGAGCGAACATTATCTATGAGTTCAAATGCCCTTTAAGGAACTGCGTTCCTCACCAAAACGGACTCATAAATAATTACATCGGCTACACAACCACATGTTTATCCAGACGTCTTACATTACACCTATCTGATCACAGTTCCATCAGAACACATTTAAACACACACTCAGATTTACCCGACACTATTAGGAACATACTAGTAGAAAACACTAATATATTAACTGCATCAACTTGCAAAAAAAGACTAAAAATAATGGAAGCTCTAATAATAAAAAAGAAAAAGCCAACTCTTAACAATATCAACTATGAACAAAGCCATAATGTGCTAACCGTATTCGGAAACTAAAACATCACTACCACACACTGAACATACATAGAACACACACTCTACTAAGCTGATAATTGAACCATTCTTGATAATGGCTAAAAGTATAGCCGAAAGCGCTCGGAAACACAGAACATTCGGACAGTTCTTACACACTCTTTGTCCAGAAAAGAAAGCTCTTGTCAGAACACAAGAAAAATTAAATAAAAAGCTCAACTGTAGTACCTTGTCTGTCGTTTTTAATGAAACATGCATAAAGGAAGGATTGCTGCCTAATTATACAAATATATATATATTTGTGTGTGTGTGTCTTTTCAAACGTTATTGTAGTGTATAATTCCATTTGAATATAGACGCCGTATTATTACCTACTATACTGTGTGTGTTAAGTCTATCGCCCTGCGCATTCGTGTCATCTTAATAAAGGAAATATTCTCTCTGTCTGGGTACCTGCTTCTACCTTTGTTAGGAAAATCATACTTCGATTTGCTGTGCGTTACCTCTATTGTAAATAAGCGTGTATGATCACTTTTTTTTTAGGAAAGCATATTTCGCTTCACGCACATTATTTCTCTCGAAAGCCCATATTTGCTCAATTTTTTCAATAATGTATTAATTTCTAACCTGATATTTTTCAAATGAAACTGTGGTTTTCACAACTAACATGCCTATAGACGTAATAAACTGTCTTTAATAAATGAAATTGGGACGTCTGTTTGAAAAAAGTTTCAGTAAGAAAATTTGCGATTAAAAAATAAATCCAATAATTTTATATATATATATATATATATATATATATATATATATATATAAAAAGCTATTTCATTAAGACAGACTATATATAAGGGTGTTTCATTAAGATGAATCAAAGTCAGCCGTAAATAAATCAGCTTTATTGGTGAAAATTTATTTATTTCTCTATTGGATCATATTATTTAAGGTATGGCAATTATGTGTGAAAAATAATACCGTCCAAATATCCGCCCAATCTGAAAGAAAAAAAGTATTAGACGCTTAAATTTTATTCGCATTTAAAATCGGTTCAAGTTATTGGAACACCCTTTCTATTGGTTTTGAGAACTTTCAGATTTTCATGATTTACAATTTATTTTACCAAAGAGACATCCATAACATATTTTCCAAAAAAGAATTTCGTAAAAACATATTGAAAACAAGAACATCGCTAAAACTTGGAATAAGTTTGAAAATAATAAGACAACGGCAGAAGAATGGTTATGAATAAATGCATTTCATATTTGCATGTATCTTTATCTTGATGTTCTCATGTTCTTCGTTTATTTAATGACAGTTCTCTTAATTGAAGCGACTAATGGCCTCTTCTTAAAACATTACTCGGTCTAATGGCTCTGGACTAGCATGCTTTGTTCAGCGAGTGTCAAATAAATAGGACGACGTCTTTAAATAAAAAGATAATAAAGCTTTGCTTTTATCTCTAAACCAAATTAGATATTGTCACTTCATAATGCAATACTTACGTATGTACATATACATATATATATATATATATATATATATATATATATATATATATATATATATATATATATATATATATATATATATATATATATATATATATATATATATATATATATACAGACGTATATGTGTGTGTATATATATGTGTATATATGTCTGTATGTATATATATATATATATATGTGTGTGTGTGTGTGTGTGTTTGTGTGTGTATGTCTATATATATGTGCATGTATATATATATATATATGTATGTATATATATGTGTGTGTATATATAGACGTGTGTGTATATATATGTTTGTATATATATATATATGCGTGTGTATATATATATGTGTGTGTATATATATATATATATATATGGTTGTGTATATAGGGCTGTGTATATATGTGTATACATATACGTGTTTATATATATATATATATATATATATATATATATATATATATGTGTGTGTGTGTGTGCATATATATATATGTGTGTTTATGTGTGTGTTTGTGTGTGTGCTTGTCTGCCTCTATCTCTGTGTGTGTGTGTGTGAGTGTGGAATGTAAGTGAATAAAATTGCAACACTGTGATATTGATTTTAACCTGTGAAGAGTTAATGCAGTTTTCTGCATAGCATATATAATGATAATGTTTTCAGATTCTTCGGTACTCCTGTGATAGCATATCATTGAAAGATGTGCACCATATTTTTAAGACTTTTAAATACCGAGTCGTAATATAATATTGTATAACGAGGTGAAAGCCTCTGGTGCAAGATAGTTTTCTCTCTTGAACAAGCATAGGTGTCTCTTTTCGCCGATGACAAGATTTTGCATGCCTCGAATTTTTAGGCTATATATGACCCCACGGAAATTGTAATGAAATGCTGTACACGTTGGTCATTTCGATTCTTTATTTCCTCGACGTTTTTCACTAATCAATTGAATATTCCTATGTACGTAGATCGGGATCCGGGTGTCAGTATCGCACCTATATAAAAGTGCAATTAACTAATTGAACAGTATGCACCTTACAGTTGCAATGGAATGTAGTCCTAGGTATATCCACTAGAAACATTGGCAATCATATAGTTTTCTAGATTAACTCAGACTTCAACTTATTACGAAAAAAGTGTCCTTCCTCCGATAGTTTTCATATTAAAGCGTCAAGAATATCGACATACAAAGGAACCTGTTATTTAGTTGATTACTGCAGCAAAAGAAATGAAATTCGAAATAAACATTGGAGTAGAATATTTGCCTGAAATTGCTTGAAATATTCTGTTTCAAATTATTCTTATATTCAATAAAAACAGTTTAAATATATTCATTGAGTTATATATCAAATACTAAATTAATCCTAGAGTTAACATTTTAAATAAATTTACATACAATGGAGTTTAAAATCATCACATTATAACAGCACTGAATAATAATATACAATAAGATAGAACCAGAATATATGAGCAAAACTTAATACTTTTCAAATGATGTTCGTAATGTTAACACTAAAAGATATTCCCCTTCTTTTATATATCAAATCCATTCAGGTCTTGGGTAAATATGACAAATTCTTATCATTTGTTTCATGTTTCTCTCTATTCTACCCTCTCCTCTCTATCTGTTGCCTTTCAATTTAACACGTTCTTTAGTTACTTTCAGCCATATTGCCTTCAATATATCGTGTGAACACCAAACTCTCCAAGCACGCTTTATCATTATCTTTACACGAAGAGTTATCTGTCTCTTTCTGATCCAATTTATAATTTTTTGTTGGTCATATATTTCTTCCATCGTCTTCTTAGCATCCTTCAGCTGGATTACATTTCTTTTGCTGAAAGTCTTCCCTTCATTTGTGAGAACTTTTTCCATCATTTGATGGCGTATTGGAGGATTTTCATTCTTTCTATTGATTTTTAGTTTCATTTTTAATACTTATTTTAGTTCCTGGAAATATTATTTAGCAATTTAAATGTGCCTTCATATTTCTTTCAATCTTTTTCCATAATATGTTATAATATTTCCTAGATATCTAATATCTTCGACTTGCATCTTGAGCTGTTCTTACTAATGACTATAACATTTGTCTTCTCATAATTGATATTTGTTCCTTTCCTTGCACTCTTCAATACTAACTTGTAAAATGCCGATTTGTTTCTGTGTTTTCTATCAATACTATGTTTTCTGCCTGTTATGTAGTTAAGACTGTGTCCATTAATGATAAATTTGAGCATAACTTTTAGTTCTCTTCTAATCTCCTTGCTCTATAGAGTAAACAATTCATTGAGAGGACACATTATTGTCCCTGTAGTTTAGAAAAAAACATGAAACATCTATTCTAAACGTTTAGCACGAGGCCAACATATATAATCCTTCAAGAAGGTTTAATTAAATATAGAGATGATTCTGTTTGGTATGATTGATATCGGTCTGGTTTGAATTTCTAGGTATTATAAACCTAATGTCTTCAGCAACCATTTTACCAGTGCTCATATTGCATTTTTTGCTGTTATCATCACCGTTTTTTACCAGAGCTCATATCGCAATTTTTGTTGTTATTATCGCTTCTCTGGGGCACTCCTTATCACTGGATCCCATATTGTATTTATTTCTATTCTTGGCCGGCTCAGGAGATTTTTGTGGCCTAGCATATGTACTGATTCCTTACGTTTACGAATTTTCTAATGATGTTCTTTGTCTATGATTTCAACCATATCCCACAGAAGGCGGAAATATCCCTTTTCTCTCCATATATGGTCAGCCACGCCTGGTTTTTCCACTTCCCCTCGTGTTACAGCTTTCTGGTGTTCTTGAAGCCTGTCTCCCCTTTATATTTCTTTCATCAGCCACTTGGGATGGCGTACACATGTCACTGTATTTTGGAAAAAAATGAAACACTTATCTAAACTACTGGCATAAGGCCGAAATATCATCTAATCCTTGAAGAATGTGTAATTAAATATACAAATGATTCTGGTTGCTATGATCAAGTTCGGTATGGTTTATATTGTTTTACGGTATTTCAACCTCAATCAGTTATTTAATGCCGACAATATATTTTAGGATAGGTTTGTATGAATAGAATGTGTATTCTTTGTAAGAAAACTGTTTCTAGACCAGGTTTAACTGGAGTATTTTTGTAATATATGTTGATATGACACAAGATCATATGTTGATCTGTCCATATGAAATATAGATAGATCAACATATGATCTTGTGCCATACTTGAACGAATTTGCAAAACATGAAAAGGTAAAAAAAAACAGAGAGAAACATGTTATACAAAAGATCTCATGCCAGGCTTGCATGAGAGTACACACATAAATACATTAAACAAAATGAAAACATATACGAGAAACAATGAATTTAACCGGTCGTGATAAAAGTTTTTCGTCTTTAATGTTTCTTATATGTATTTCTCCTTTTCCTTTCTCTTTTTAGATTTCTTTTCTCTCTTTTTCTTTTCGTACAGACATCTCTTTTTCAGGTCTTTTCTCTCTCTGTTTCTTTTCGTATAAGCGTCTCTTTCTGAGGTCTTTCCTCTCCTTACGTATAAGTGTCTCTTTTTTCGAGGTGTTTTTTTCTCTTTCTTTTTCCTTTCGTCTGTTCTTGGATTTCGTCGTTCCTCTCTTTCTCTTTTCGAATAAGTATTTCATTTTGATGTCTTTTATTTTCTCTTTCTTTTTCCCATCGACTTCTCTTGAATTTCCCTGGAGGTCTTTCCCTGTTTTCTCTTTTCGGAAAGTTTCACTTTTGAGAGGTTCTCTCTCTCTCTCTCTCTCTCTCTCTCTCTCTCTCTCTCTCTCTCATTCTTTTCGTCTGGTAGGGAATTTCCTTTGAGGTCTTTCCTCCCTTTCTCCTTTCATATAAGTGTCCCTTTTTGAGACGTTTTTTTCACTTTCTTTTTGGTTTCGTCTTGTCTAAGGTCTTGAGTAACGAATTAATTGAAGCTGTCTTTTTTCTCTTAGCTTTCATGAAAATACACATCTTTCTTTCGACTTGATGTAACAGCATTTCTCATACGACGGAGTTCGTCTCCTTGAATCCAAATATTTCTTTCGTATACCAAAATCTATAGTTGATTGTCATGGTAGACCATCGAATTTATAACAAAAAAAGTCGGTCCAGTCTGAAGGCATGGAAAAGCCTATCTTTCACTGTTTTTATTATTATTATTATTATTATTATTATTATTATTATTATTATTATTATATTTTTTCGTTATGTGGTCCTTATTTTCAAATATGAACCTTTTTCCTCTGTGAGTAAAACGAAGTCTATGACCATTTCTCTCATATGCAGTATTACAGAGAGTTTAAGGTGTTTCTTCATCTGGGATCCTTCCGGCAAAATAATAATGTTGACGCGTGATTAAAAGAGAAAAAAATGTGTACAATCAGGTTAATATAGGTACATCCACTCGATCGTTAAAACAAGAGCATAGCATGATGAAATACGCCAAACATGACGAAAAAAAAAATTATCGTCTAAATATTTATAGTATTAAGGGGAAAGATCAAAGTATTTTGGGGGTATTTTTTTTACATTTTTTATTCGTTCCGAGCACGTCCGAAATTTTCGTTAAAAATCTTGTTCTTTTTTGAGTCAGCAAAATTGACAGATGGCAACCATTTTTTTCTATTTTATAAAAAAAATTGAAAATCTCCCTTTGAAATTATTTTAAATATCAATTATCATTTTTTCACAACATTTTAAGAAAATAAGAAAGTATGATGTTAATTTAAAATATTTTGAACCAAACATAACTTAGCTTCTGCGCCGAAAAGATGTAATTTGAAAATAAAACAAAGCATGTCATAAACTTTCGCCTCACTTGGCAAGTGATGAATGACGTATTGACGCATTCCGTGAGGATAAATTGTTTTATTGAAGGAGAAAAGTGAAATTATTTACATTTAAGTGAACAAATTATTTACCTCGTTATTTTTAAGAAAAACTTTCAGCGCTCTAATATTTTTGGAATTAGCTTTCACCTTTACGTTTACGATGCTTTATCGAAAATATATTATAAAGAAATCAAAATAAGACTGTTTCATAAGAAATATATCTAATTGATTTATAGGTATCTTTCTCATGAAATTTTATCAGAAGCTACAAAAATACTACAATTTTATCTACATTTATTACATTTTACTGTGTTATTTGTATTTCCATTCATTTTATTATTAATTTTGATATTTCATTTATGGAAAAATGTCGTAACTGAGATTAATAGGAAAATAAGATCATATAAATTTCATAAGATGTTATTGTTACTTGTAGGTACCCTTCTCAGTTGAAATTGAAAAATCAGATTAACTTCTCCACATGTGTTTCGCAAAAAGTAAAGACCTTAACAGCGGAGAACAATGCTTAACTCAAATAACTTAACTTAATTTTATTCTGGTTGGTCTTCCGTACTTTATAATTACAGCCTGATTATAAACACAAAATTATATTTCTTAATTACTGCGGATCTGCTGATTAGTCAAAATGATACAATTTACAATACGCTAAAAACATCTATCTCATAAGGACACTTAGGAAAACCGATGAGGATTTTAACTAATTTTATGTTTTAACAACTTAAATGTAAACATCTGTTATAATTAAATAAATAACAAATAATTGTATTAAAAATTAATTTTTCATTGAAAAATTATTTTGCTTTCAGAAAATATTGTCCATATTCATGAAAATAACTAATAGCAAATAAAAACATTTGAAATAGAATAATATATTTGTTTTATTGAGTTTTGTATGTTACACATCAGAGCTGATTTTCAGGTAGGGGGTCCAATTAAAAAACAAAAAAAAAACATAATTTGCATTCCTCAAAGCATTGTGCTATTGTAATCACTAAACCTGGCGCGATCGAATTTCTAGCGTTTTCATAAAATTAGTTATGGGGGGGTAATATATATATATATATATATATATATATATAAATTCTGCCATGACTTTAATAAAAAAAACAAAACATATTTATAATAATTTCGATCAGATGTGAATAGCTTTTGAAAGTTTCATTGACATCCGACAATTATTTTTATTTTTGCAAGATTTTCCAATTTAATGTGTGTCGTACCACAAAAACGTGCTAAAAATTGTACATGTTATTTTACTAGTTCCGGTGAAACAAAGAGAAACAAGGTTTTCTTAATCAAAATTTAGAATGTTCTAAAAAGAAGGAAAAAAAAATTTCATTTAAAATAAACGTTGATCTTTCCTTTTAATAATAACATAAGCATTTAGACGATAAAATTTTGTTTTCGTCTAGTTAGGCGTCTTTTTCCTTATGCTATGATCATTTTTTAGCTTTACTGTTTTTACGCTTTTTGAGAGTACTGATTTAATTTAAAGTGCTTCTAAAATATTGATATAGCTTTTAGATGAAGTTTCGTAACACTATTAATATGCTTTTCTTTTAAAAAATGCATTGCCGATATTTTTACATTTTCATAGTGTTTTGATCCCAGTATGGGAGTTAACTATTTGCCCATAGCTGGTACTTTAACATGCAAAGTGGACCAGGGAACAACAGCAATTAAGAGGTGGTGTCATGCCCCTCAAAACTTCCTGATCAGAATCATTGCTGCCGGCTGTAGTTTATCGTCTACCCAATTTTAGATGGCTAAGTGAGGTTCAAAATCCTACTGAAATACACTTGAAGAAATTCGGTGAAAAGTTCAGTAGGATGCATAGAAGGAAAATATTTCAGTATCTGTCTATATGTCTGAGATGAGTTATTATGTACACTATTTACATTATTCGGACTATTGTCCTCATCTTTGTCGCCATATTTATTGCAACGTTTCGGCCGTTCTACGCTCCGGCCGTTTTCAGGTAGTTGGTATGTCGAACTGAACCCTTTATTTCGTTCACTGGTGTAGACTGTTCAAGTTCTACGTGCCATGTTTAAAGCATGTCAGTTATTCCCCTCTGCAAGTTCTCAATTGTCTTAACCGGGTATTGAATTCACACACTTTGTGTCCTGTCACTGTATCTAACCAACGACTTTATCCACTGTGACATGTGTCCTTGAAGACATCTGTGTATGAATTGCTGGGTATTATATCAGGTTGGGATCATAGACTCACAGCAACCATTTTTTTTTACCAGTGCTCATATTACATTTTTTTCTGTTAACAAATCCTATTTTTACCAGAGCCCATATCGAAGATTTTGTTGTATAATCTATTTTCTCTGACACTCCTTATTACTGGTTCCCATATTGTATTCATTTCTATGCTTGGTCGGCTCAGGAGATGTTTGTGGCCTAGCTTATGTGCTGATTCCTTAAGATTAAGAATTTTCCAATGGTGTTCTATGTCTATGATCTCAACCATATCCCACAGAAGGCGGGAATATCCCTTTCCTCTCCATATGTGGTCAGCCACAACTGATTTTTTAACTTCCCCTCGTATTACAGCTTTCTGATGTTCTTGAAGCTTTACCTTAAGGGGAAGGCCTGTCTCCCCTTTATATTTCTTTCCGCAGCTGCACAGGATAGCGTACACAAGTTCATCTTCTATTTTCTAACGAATTTAAAAGAAAAATACATTATAAAGTTAGAGAACGTACCAGTCGAAATGTGCTCATATCTAAAACGTAAAAGTTAATTGCCTGAATATAATCAACCCGAACCGGTTTAGAAGTGGTTCGTTAACGTATAAACATTTTTTTTTAAATCTTTCAGCTTAATTCGAGGTCAATTTGGTTGCTAGTCAACAGGCAATATATTCAAGGACAAGTAATATAATTGGATGGGCGATCATTAGAAATAGGGTTTGATTAATCTATGTGTCAAGAATAGATAAAATAAAATATGGAAATATTATTGTGCAGGGCTTTCTGTTGAGAAGTCAATATTTTTCTTAAATGAACACTATACAGTGAAGATTCGAGTGTGAAAGGCTCTGGGCAAATATTAGAAAATAATCACTTCGTTGGTCAAAGATGCCTGTGAGTGTTAACTAAAAATATTTTATTCAAGAAAATAAGGCAATTAATATGGGTTGTCTTGTAAAGATAAAACAGTTGCACTCCTGCAAAAGTGTACAGTGCTAAATGGGACACAGTTATTCTTTTAGAAACAAAGAAAATAATATAGAAGCAAATGATATAAAAAAATTATGAGAAAAATATATTTTATACTCTTTACATTATTCAGAGTATTGTCCTCATGTTTGTCGCCATGTTTATCACAACGTTTTGGCAGTTGTACTCTCCAGCCTTCTCCACGTGGTTGGAATGTCGAACTAAAACCTTTATTTCGCTCACTGTGGTAGACTGTTCTAGTTCCACATGCCATGTCTAATGGATATCCGTTATCTCCTGTTAATTCCCCTCTGAAAGTTCTCCACTGACTTAACCAGGAATTGAACTCACACTCTTTGGTTCCTGTCACTAGATCTGACTAACGCGACAAAGATGAGGACAATAGTCCGAATAATGTAAATAGTGTACATATTACCTCATCTCAGAAATATAGACAAATATATTTTAATTCAAAAGTGAGTAAAACTTAACAGAATTTTTGATGGTTGATTACATGTGGCTCAAGGACATAAATAAGAAGAACTCGTTAATCAGGTGTAATTGATCTCACGAGACTATTACACGACGTATTAACAATTACTCTATTGCTTGCCGGTCATATGCTTGATATACTTTGTCTAATTGCCAAGTTTAGAAATAAATCTTTTAATGTATTTCACAAGTAATACAGTTATACAAGTGACTAAATCCTCACTAGGCGATCTAATGGTTTTTACCAAAGTTAGATGTCCTGGAGTGAGATGTTTTGAGGAACTTGAAACCACCAGTTTCTGTTGTCCCAAATATAGACAAATACTGGACCCCGAACTGGGGTCAGAACATGAAAATATAAAAATACATTAGAAAAATTAACTTCAATATATCTTCGTAGTAGAAAAATGAAAAAAAAATACCGGTAATACATAAGTGGGAAAAATTACCAGTAGTATATTTAAAACAAAATATTACCGAAGCTCGCAAGAAAATTATATTTCGGCATTATATGACCCATCATGAGCTGACGTGCCGTTAAACAACCAGAACACGGTTCGAACGTAGCCTGGCTGAATTTCTCAAATGTTTAATATTTAAAGATAGCATAATTGACCATGTATAATACGCGTTCATCCATAATACTCACCCCTAAAATTGTGCTGAAATTGTGGGAAAATGCTTCTACTCACGCATAATATGAATTCTTGTTTGATAATCAAACACTCTAAGTTGTCCATCTCCAATTTCATTACGGTCAGCGTTTCTTACTCTTATTCAAGCTCTAATTGATGATATTTATAAAAATTTTCAGCCATCACAAGTCTAAAAGGAAACGGAAATACATATATTGTACGTAATGCGCAGACTCATTAACCTGTTTTTGTTCGATTAATTGTCCAGTTTACCGTATCTGTAGGTTATTTTTCACAAAAAAATCCTTTTTTCATAAAAAATGGTTTTAAACAGAATAATATTATTCTAAATTCGTTTTTTGATAATTCTCATTTTATTTTACATTTGTAAGTATTGTTAGGTACATATGATTTTATTTAACATCCTTATGGAGTTCAATCGCCGAATGTTTGTGTCAAATTGTCGTATGTTTGTTGTGAGTAGTAATTTTGCAACTGAAATCGACCAATGAAACGGCAATTTTTTAAAGATTATTTTGTAGTTGTGCATAATACGCATCCCTAATTTCGCTTGTTATATTTTTTAGAAACAATTGCGTATAATACATGGCGAATTACGGTATATCATTTTATCGTTTTTATTTCAATTGCTAACATTTTTCTCATCGCACATTTTATTGATAGTTATTTTGCGAGGAAAGGAGATATATTTATGATTATGGAAATATAGTTTATGTAAAGGAATCCAAAATCATTGCCTTTTTCAATATGTTTTCCCTTTAATAATTGTATTTTTCTGATAATTAAACCTACATGCATTAAATCAAAATTATAATTACGAAGACCGTTTTATAAAACGTATGTAGTGTTTTGTTAAAGATTAATTTTATGTTCATATATGTTTTTTTTTAATTCAATGAAGTTTCATTTATAGACTAGGATACTTGGTAATTAAATTTATAAATCCAGTCTCGTTTATTAATTTCATTTACATTAAGTAAATATTGTGATTTTAGTAGTTGGAACAAATTTCATATTAAGCTAAGATATATAACTATATATATAAATATTTTCCATTGTCGTCTTTATGAAATTTGTAGTATGCATTTTGTATAAAGCTCTAACAAATTTATTTATGCATCTTTGTGAAGAATATGCCATATTTCTCAGTAAAAATTTAAAGGGAATTTCTTAGGTAGACATCAATGAATATACAGACACCGGCCCGTTTTGCTCATAAGATTAACTATTAATAAAACATTTATTTGTCCGACAAAGTTCGTTTTCGGGAAGACAGTTGTCACTAATCAGATTTTTCTCATTTTGTCATTCATTTGCTGATACATATATATATATATATATATATATATATATATATATATATATATATATATATATATAGTATTACACAACAAAATCTAAACTTACCTCATTTTGTCCTGTAATACTATTTATTGGGTCTGTTATAATAAGTAGTAATTTGGATACAACCGTTGATCAACCCAGACTGACGGAAACCTACACATAATAAATCCATTGAGCACTTTTTGGGGATAAGTTTTAATATTTTATATTACTAAGATCGACTTGGACTATATACCAACTCATTTATTACCTGCACTATATATATATATATATATATATATATATATATATATATATATATATATATATATATATATATATATATATATATATATATAGGCTTGATCTATTGATAATGATGTTTTATAGGTATCTTACATATATTACTTATTTTTTATTCCTTTCTGAATTTCTATGATGATGAGTTATTATTTGCATTATTTTGCTAACTCGACTACACTATTCGTCCGCTGTAACCTGCGGCCTTCGGGTTTATATCGATCTGGCTAACCCATAACGAATTCTGAATTAAATCCTTTGTTTAATCTACGTGGGCTGACTATGTTCTTTCCAATATGCTAAAATTTCTATTCATATATTAATTTTATTCATTTATTTCAGTTGTACAAAGGCAGTTATTTTTCCGAAAAAACAAACATTTGCACCAAACAGAAACAAAACCTCTATGAGAATTATAAATATCATATTGTTAAACACACCTTGAAATAAAATTGAAAACACTCGTCTAATAAAACTATGGACAAATACTTCCTAAAACACCTGCACAAAATGTTAATCAGAAATTTAAAACATAGTTATAGGTATACCGAAAACACACTATGTACTCTCACAAATGCAGAAGTATCATCTAATTTACTATCGATGTCGTCAATTAAAATTTATTCTGTAAAGTTGTATATCGTTATAATTGTTACCCAAATAAGTAGGTCAGAGAAACGCAATATTAAAATCCGTTTTTTGTTCTTGCCGAGGTAAACAATTTACAGCCTCTACTTTTCACCTAATTTAATTATACTACTGTACAGTTTTTGCTTGTCATTATTAACAGCAAGTTTCATCTTGAGAAACAGGGGACAGATTGCTTGGAAAGATTTGTCTTTTTGTATTATTATCCGAAAACGAAAATACAAATATTGGTCGGGGGTTTCCACTAAAAATAATATGGAAATTCGTAAATATAATTTTGGGATAAATTATTATGTCTAGTTAGTTTTGAACGTACAAACAATGAATCATATCTCAACGTGGATAATCAAAGAATGCTTACAAGAATAATTGTTAATTTTAAATCCATATAACATAAAAGCTGCAGGTTTTTTCTCATCTGCAAAAAAGTTACAATTTTCCGTTGGGTTCATTAATAGATAAATGTTTTGGCTACAAACTTTTCGGCATTATATTTACAGAGATAACGATAAGAAAACATAAGGAGATGTCTTAAAAGAATAACTTCCAAAAATTATAAGGAAATTATAAAGTATCTTAAAGAATTCGAATTGACAAAAAGAAAACAATGTCTGAGACTAAAACCTGATTCATGTGTAATCAACATTGGAGGGAAATTAAACAACAAACATTTTCCTCGTCTTATGATATGAAGCGTTAAAATGATACAAAAATAGGGGATTCCGAACACAAATGTGAATGACAATAAAAATACAGAAGCTAATAGTATAATCTCATCAGAATAATGTAATATTTTCTATTTTTCTGAATCAGATAGCTTCTTTATGAGCATGCGCTGTTATAACATACTTAACAAGACACACGCCAATATTGAATATAGAACCAGATATTCACACCTGTACAGCTCTAACCTTGCAAAGCGATGTGTGTTTTTGAGTAGACAAGTAAACAAAATACATTGTTGTATAAAATAGAATAATTCCAAACATTTCCCATTTGTGGTAAGCATTAAAACATTTTTTTAATATTAGCTGTAATGACGCCATCTATGTTATAAAAAAAAAAAAACTATTCCAGTCGTAGAACCTGTGAATGCTGAATAATTATAGCAGACGTTTTGAAAGGAAAATAAATCGCATTTATGAAGTCATTTAAGAAACATTATTCCTGTCGCCTCCCCGAAACCCCATTCAAACTTCTTTTCTGATTCTTCTCTTTCATAGAGACGAGTATTTTAAATTAAGTAAAATTTCATTTGACTAATCTCTAAAAATAAACCGATCTTTCTTTAAAGATAACTTTCACAAAGACGCCATCTCCAGCTTAATGATTTGCTACTTCGTCTATTATTTTGCAAGTGGAGTGTATTTTAGTTTTACTGAATGCGCCATACATGAATTCTATGCTAAGCTATAGTAAATAGAAAGATTAAATTTGAAAATGTGTATGCGTAGCGTAGACAAATATTTTATAAAATATCTCTGGCAGATTGCTTCTCTGATGCAATGGGTTGCCTTGCGCTTTTTTAATCTTATTCGCTCTCGGTCAACTATTAAAAATCAGGGTTGATAGATCTTTACGACCCCAGCAAAACCTCTACAAACTTATGGTCACATAAAGTTTAAAACAATGTTTCCTATACGACTGCTGAAGTTAAGCAATGTTGAGTCTGGTCAATTTGGATTGGTTTATTTTGATTTACGGGATAGCAACCTCAATGTATTATTTAATGCAAACAATATGTTTAGAATAGATTCCTATGAATAGAATGTGTATTCTTTGTAAGAAATCAGTTTGTAAATCAGTTTTAATTGACCTAGTTTTGTAAAGATAATCTTTTTCATGAGTCAAATATATAGCTGGTATTTTAAAAAAATATATATATTGCTGGTAATTTTACTATAAAAAATGTATTTTTTATACTTTCATAATGTATCCATTACGTTCTAATACCTTTGGGAAAGGTATGAATCCTCTTCTTCTATCTATGGATAAATAGCAGGATAAATAGAGTTCTATAGCCTTGGATGTCATCTGGTCTAACACAGAAAGACATGCCAACATATTGCTGGAAAAATATCTGCCTCGTCAATCATGTATCAAAAGATTGATGATCACCTAAGCGTGTATCACGCTCGGCCCGTAACACAAATTGAGGGATAACTATTTTCCAATACCTGTGAACTTAACATGCGCTACTACCCCAGGTCAGCTTGGACCTGAAAATAGCAGTAATTAAGAGGTGGTTCCGCGTTCCTTAAAAACTCCCGATCAGAACCGTGTCCATGGTCAGTACATAGATGTTGAACCGCTTTGGAATATCAGGTACTGTAAGCTTGGATGTGCGGGTGGTGTAATTGATAATAGCTCGGAATTTTTAATCTTAGAGTCAAATTCAAATTTTGGTTTGGTTCAATGTATTTACATATGCTCAAATACCATTGGGAAAGGAACAAATCCACCTCTTCACCCCAGTTTTGGGTTAATTAGTAAGACATGTATCACTAAATCATTAATATCTCCCAAATAGAATTCTTACAAACTAAATATATTTTCTGGCTTTAAGTATCCTGCAAAGTGCTGATAAGCTATAGAATCAATCAACCAAAAAAGTCTCGGGTCTTTATAATACGTTTCATATTTCTTGATTGTAAAACAATATTCAGCTGGATATATACTTGATCCTATATTAGGTAAGTTCTTCTTCTATGTGTTGTGTCCATTCACGACATGAGCGATGATGGCTCTTAACAATTTATCATTGTAGCTCTTCGTAATGACTAGCAGCATGGCCCGGCGTTGCCCGTGCTTGATTCAAACATCCTACGACTCATGCAACAGTCGCTATCACTTGACTTAAAATATTTTTGCCCTTCCTTGCCTTTAAAGGAGGGCCCTTTGCCGTGCTGATGTTGCTACATGCCTTACTTCTTGCCTCACACGGCGAATTTTTCTAAGCATTCAATCTGTTATGAAAAAAGAACTAAACAAATAAACACAAAACGATCAGCTTTAAAAAAGGACACGTAACTGGAAAAACCGAATGAAAAAAGAATGGTAACAACAAATAATTTTTCACACCCAACCCAGTTCTGCGGAATCAGAATCAACGTTGGGTTTAAGCAAGCGAAGGAGCTAATTGGAGTAAAGTGCCATGCAGATTTTCCCACTTTTGACGAATGAAGCTATCGATATTTTTTGCATGCTAGCATACTAGTTAACATGCGTCTCAGTCAGCTATAGGCTCTCACTCTGGCCAGTACAAAATGGCTGCAAACTACATGCAAACTGCTGTAGAAGCATGGAAAAATCCATTATTTCCACTATCGATGGGAGTTGGGAAATGCAATGTCGTTCTTGTCTTTTCCACTAACTTGGAGCATGTGCATGTAAATTTTAGTGCAAATCCGTCGAAAATTGCGGCCGTGCATTCATTGCACACACACACACACACATCCTGCCTTTTATAGATAGAGATTTTCTTTAACCCCTAATCCTTATTGTGCCATCAATTTACACATACTCCTTAGGTATGTTAGTCATTGATTTCTTCTGTCCCTCTTGCTTTGAATATTTTCTTTTGACTGTCAGATTATCCAGGTATTTTTCCTTATATGTAAATAGAAATTTAAACAGTTGCCATTTGATTCTAATTATTAATGTTCTTTTTCTTTCCATTTTCATTAACGCTTTTCTTCAATCCATGTTATTCTCAGAGTCATTCTTTAGAATAAAATTTCTTTTGTCTCTTCTTCATCTGCGAGTTGATTATATAACATCCACTGCCATAAACGAAAACACATATTGTACATCATTTTATTACGCTTCGTAGGAATTCCAATTCATTAGGATCTCAGAAAATATATTACAACACTCCATCATTTTATTAGAAGCAAACAAGCTGCATGCGGATAAAATTGATTTAAATTATTATAAATAAATACGAAGTAGCGTAAGACAAGAATGGGTTTCCTCACCGGATTATTCAAGCTTTACAACGCAGTCTCCTGCTGGAATTAGAAATTCTACTAGTGTTCGTTTTTGGCTATAATCTTAACCAAAAAAATGTATGCAAATGAAACTGTCTTGAGAAAGCAAATTCAAAAAAATGTAGCAGTTGCTACAGAAGGAAGTAAAGGAAATTTTGAAGAAAGGATTAAATTTTACTTGCAAAAAGACAGTATGGCTGTCGGCAAAAGATACGAATTATAAATTAGAGATATATAATCTAAGAAATACGTTCATTAAATTACCTGGAAAGAACTGACATTTCTTTGTAAGCAATAACTAGAACCGACTTGATGGCTAAGCGAGAGGTTGGGGGGGGGAATACCTGGAAATAAACAAAAAATAAAAGATTTAGAAAATAACAGTGGGGAGGTGGAGTAATGATTTGAACTAGTATTGTCAGTAACATTAACGATCTTTTCAAAGTTGACAGAGTTGTCGAGGTAATCAGATAATAATTGTAATTTCTGGAAGAGGATTTGTTTTGACGTGCTACTGGACACAATCAAGAATGTTGCAAACTAGAACATATTTTATGCTCAACAATTCCTTGTCGCATTCCGTATGGCTCGCCATTTTGACCAAACTTGTCTCACTAGCAGGAAATTGGTAGTAAGGACTCACAGACTCTCCATATATTCATACAGCAGAAAATATTTTGTTCATCATTTAAGGAAAATCTATCTGAAAAATGATTAAGATATTCAACATTTGTTGCATCTAATTTCATAAAAATTCCCGACTCCCACTAAAAATAGCTTTTATATAACTTTCAGAACTATAACTCGATCTGTGGCTCCTGGTATATCTTTAAAATTTACCCAAACGTGGTCGGATAATAACAATTTTATCGTGAGAAAAATAACTGTACAAAATGTGTCAATATAAATCCTCTGTAATTGTATCAAATGAATACAGTGCGGTATTACGTTATATAAATAATACTTCATGCTAATAAGTATTTCGTATTGTTTTATTTTTAAATAAAAGCAATGTTTCGCACATATAGAAGTAAAAACAAAATGATTAACGCATTCCAGTCCGCCATATCAGGTTTACTTGGTGCTAATGTATTTGGTAACAACCTTGGTTCCTTTAGAAACGGCATGTTTAGCCAATTCTCCGGGCAAGAAGACGGACAGCTGTCTGAACTCAACGGCTAATGATGGTTGAACATTTATAGTAATGGGTGAGACGACTAGCTTCAGCAGCGATTCTCTCGAACAGATCGTTGACAAAGCTGTTCATGATGGACATGGCTTTACTGGAAATGTCGGTATCGGAATGAACGTGTTTCAACACTTTATAGAAGGTAGATCGAATAACTTTCCTTCATCGTCTTACGTTTCATTTTCTTGGCATAAGCACGGACTGGATTAGCCTTTACGGCTTTTTTAGCACATTTTGAAATAGAAGAGCTAAAAAAAACAAGACATGAAAACAAATAAATCAGATTAAGAGGAATTAGAAATAAAATCTTAATCTTCGGTGAAAAGGGTATAATTTCCCTCATGTTAAAACCATCTCTTTTTCTCGTTGCACAAACTCACACACATATATATATATATATATATATATATATATATATATATATATATATATATATATATATATATATGTGTGTGTGTGTGTGTGTATATCAAGAATAGAATATATATGTATGTGTGGGGGGTGCGTGTGTCCCAAGCTCAGAATCGGATTCACTACTCAGTCGTAATTCTTCTAGCGAGATAAGCTTTCTAACCATTACATCCTCTCCATGTGCGTCTCGCATTTATATATATATATATATATATATATATATATATATATATATATATAATTTTGTGTGTCCTTGGCCTTGTTCTTGCACGCATTATGATAATAAAAAATATATTTACAAGAACAAATTCAGATAAACACTTCTGCATTGACAATGAACTTCACCTAACCTTCTTTTAAAATCTTCTGGTATGAATCATTATAATTCCTGACAAATCAATTGAATGCATTGGAACGTGTATGATGTTTTTATGCATATATAAAAAAATACGTGCAATAATCTTTTACGATAGGAAATCCCAATGTTTTATTTATTATTTGCAAATGTCAAAATATTTATGGTTTCCTCTAGCCATATAGACGCATTTGTGGAATGGGCCATGAACTTGCTTTCATTTAGAAGGAAGAGATTTGTTCTCCACACTGCACATATTTTCCTGCAAAAGGTCAAAGATGTTCTGATCCGAATCACAATGCTTGGGAAGGAACAACGTTATCTCGTTTTAATGCCTAGATGAATATGATTCCTGATTTTAAAGTCACTTTATTGGATAGGAGCTTCACATTGTTTGCCATCAGTTTTGTCTTTGCAATTCGTCTACTCAATTATTCTTTACACTTGTAGTATCCTGTAGTTTAGGGAAATCAAGTGCGGAGATTTTCCCATAATAATCCACCTTTTTAAAAGTTTCCTTAATGATTTGTTTCTTTATTTTGATAGTTGCCATTTTTATATACTCTTTCTTAGCTCAAGCGTAACAATTTCTGTAATTACTAATTTGAATTAGTTCCAAGGCCTTATATTTTGGCGTTTCGCTTTAGATTTTCTTTTCACTTCCATTTATTTCATATGCTATGTTATTTTAAATATCTTTTCATGTGCTTGATATTCATATGTTAGGCCTTTTCATCATCTAGTCGTCCATGGCTTTATGTATCTTCCTGTCTTTCTTGCACTATCACTAAACATGTTTCTGCCACATTTCGTTCTTGTTCAGCCACCTATTCACTTTAACTCGTTTGCAAACGAATGCTTAAGTAGGTCTATGAAAATGGATATATTTAGGTCTTCCGATATATGAACAATATATATATATATATATATATATATATATATATATATATATATATATATATCAGAATACATATAAAGGTGAACATTGAATAGAGAGAGAGGGGGAACAGAGAGAGAGAGAGAGTGAGAGACGAATACAAGGTTGGTGTAGATGGAATAATCTTCCAATAACCAAAAACTCTATTTTTAAAAAACGTGCTAAATATTAGAGTAGATTCAATAATATTTCTTTAAAAAATTATAACATATGTATATTATAACATCATTACAAAAATGTCAATTTTCTTTCAACACTACGGGTGACTTGTCAAGTGATCTGATTAAGTGGTCACTTGACAAGACACCCGAAGTTTTGAAATATAATGGCTATATTTGTAGTGATGTTAAAACAATATATCAATATATATATATATATATATATATAATTAAATATAATTAATGTAATTTTGTCAAAGTTCAAATCAACTGAATTGCTCCTGTTGAAATTGGCCTGTGCGGATTTTAATTCAGACTAATATTTTTCGTCAGTTTTATATTTTTATGTATTGTGGTTTTTTCTTCTTCGTCCAGGAAGAGTTACCCTATATATTTTCCCATTTTTCTTTATCTATTATCAGTGTTCCTTCTTTGATTTTAAGTATCCTTTAAATTAGCAAGGCTTTTCTCCTGCTGCTTCTTAATCTTTATTTATACATAACTTATCTGTAATTTATATTCTTTCAATTTTTACCAAATCCTGTCATTGAACCATTCCGCCTTAAGCTGCCTGAACGTGTTTCTAATTTCTTGTAATATACTATATTCTGTACCATACACCGGTATTGTTTGCTGTCTGGATTTCATTAAGGTGATAATTTCTTCTGTCATTCATTCCTTTTAGTTTTGTCTAAGTTTCTTTCCATAACAAAAGCATTCTCTTAAAAAGTCTCATTTTTGAACTCCATTTATTTCATTGAATTTGATTTTAACACTATCAGCTTTCAATTCGGGTATTCAGGAGCCAGTTGTTTTGCAATTTGGTCGCTGCATTGGCCCTATTCAACTTGCTTATTTTCACTGTCCTTAAATTCCTATGAAACATAGTCCATTTTGCTTTCTGTATTTTCATAGTCTATCAATATTACCTATCATGTGTAATAATTCTTGCATTGCCATAATCTAACTCTCTCCTATTTTCCATTTTCCGGTTATTGTCTAATGTCAGACTAATCCTGAATATTTCACAACAGTAACTTGGGTATATAAACAATTAATCAGCTGTTGTGATAAGTTTTCATATTGTTTCTCTTCGTCTGAGCAATACAATTCTTTCACTTTCATATTCTCATTTTATTTAAATGAATCCCCTTTCAGTATGTCGATATAATTTATAAAATCCTTGTTAATGTCTTGGTTTCGCCCTCGTTTTCTTTTAAGCATCACAATCTACGTACATTTCACGATTTGGAAATCTATCGCAGTACTGAAGACCGTTAGCTTTTTTTTTTTTAATAATTCCTCCGCTGAGTTTTTTGCTATGGTACCTAAACGCTTTGAATTTAATCACAGTACCAGGCTTGAGTCATGATCTCATCAAATGAAAGTTGAGTTGACTCGATGTAGCTGTAAAATCTATGCTAACAGTTTGTTTCTTCGGATTTCTCACTTGTGAATCTCACTTCTGGATTCATGTTTTCCAAACAACTTTAATCTACAACAATTTAAATGCAATGTCAATCGATATCTACTGTCCTCCTGATTATTCTTTCCTTTTCACCTTAAGTATTTATGTTTCTATTCTCTTCCTAACCCTACCACGCCCCGTAAACCCTTGTATCTTGATGGCTTTATGGGGTTAATACTGATTATAAATATCGTTGAATTGACATGATTTCTTTGAAAAAATAATGCTGGCATCCTTCATGCATTCATCACAGTTTACAATTTTAAAGAATCATAGATTACCTACCTCCAAAAGCTCGAGAGTCTACGCTGCCATTTAAACCACAAATGGGTGGCAGAGAAAAGAACGGGTCATGCCTTTCCTGAGTGTTGAGTTCCGTAAAAGTTTGAAATCATCCCCCTGTTCTCAATCTCCGTCCGATAACTTTTACGATACTTGCATACCATTCTATCGATTTTCAGTTCCTTCATTCTACAATTCCAGGTCATCTATATATATAAGAGGTTTTGACACCTCGAGTTGGTGTAATGGTTAGCAAGTTTGTCTTGCTAGAATAATTACGACTGATTAGTGAGTTCGATTCTCACTGGATGCCCTATACTTTCGGCCTTGTGCCACATTTAAGGTATGCTTGGAAAATCAATATAGATAAGCGGGCTTCAGTTTCCCTTTATACTTTATAAATCACTCAATAATATTAATATAAAATATCGCTGAGTATTATATTCCCGCTTGTATTCTAAGCGTTGGATTGTACAACCACAGTAAGTACTTTCTCCAATATTCAATCGATTTCCGCAAATTCGGAATCGGTCCTCACATAATGTAGGTAGGTTTGCCGACATTAGTTGGGAGTCAACACAGCTAAACTAAACATATACACATATTTGACAACAGGACGATAGGGGTTTATATTAATGAACGTCCTTTAAGATTTTGAGAAGAGGGCCCCACATATTCACAAACATAATTTCTGACTTTCGAATGAATTCCCCCAAAACCTCATAATCTCTTCAGTCGACGTTAATATAACGAAGACCAAGAATGAATAAAACACATCTGATTATTATTAACATGATCCTTTTAAAGATGGAATCTCGGATTTCTCATTAGATGTTACCAACATAACCCAAGTAATTAATTCTTTAATTTGGTTATTCCTTCATGGCATATTATTTCTCAGATATTTTGTTTCGAGATCAATAAATCAATTATAACGAAGTTTTATAGAAGATAAAGACATTAAACACAGAATAGGAAGCGGTTGACCAATACCGCGTGGGCATATAAAACCAAAACATCAACAGAAGAACGCTTAAATATAATTGCCAGCAATTTACAATGTTTACATCGATCGGGTTGTTCTAATTAAACATGTTATGCCCTTTTTGGATAATCTCAGTTTCAGTTAATCCCCTTATTAACTTGTGGCCTGGTATTGAACTCACAACTCTTTGCGTAAAGTCACTATTTGCTTCAACACTTTTATCAAAGGTGGCATGTCGCCTTGGTGAGTATATTTTTAGGATTGAAAATCTCATGAACCATTGTTTTTATCAGAGGTCATATTAATTATTTTTTATTTTTCTCTAACCCTCTCTATTACTGGTTCGCATATTTTTATTTATGTCTATGTTTGTCCGACTTCCATATGCGCTGATTCCTTAAGTATTTGTAATTTACAATGATTTTCCCTATTAGTTCAACATCGTCAAACAGAAGATGTTGATCTCTCTTTTTCCTCCATATATGGTCAGCCATGACAGATGGTTTTTATTTCCCATCGTGTTACGTCTTTACAATGTTTATGCAGTCTTATCTTAAGGGCCCTGTTTCTCCAATATATTTATTGCTAAAGCTGCACGAAATGGCGCACACACATTCCTTAATAATTTTCTCATCTAAGATTGGTCTTACTCGGAAGAAGTGTCTGCGTAATGTTGAACCACTCGCGAAGGTCGTCCTGGTGTTATATACACGACATATCGTTTGTATCTTTTCTTATAGTCTTCACATAGGACAAGCTGACCGATGCTGTTTTCAGAGGGTTAACTTTTATCCTTCTATTCTAGCTTGTGGGAGCCAGGGTAGTTTTTACATTGTAGTGTACTGACTCTACTAACCATTTCCTGTTCATATCTTTATGGGTCAACTTTTTTGTAAGCAGTGGACGATCCCTTTCTTTACACTCTATGAATGGTTGGTGTCGAAGGTGAAGCATTATCCGTCGAATGCGATATACCAGTGTCTTGAACCCATGCTCTGTTCGAGATAGTTGTACATCCAGAAATGCTAGAGTCTGTCTATATTTCTGAGATGAGGTATTATGTACATTATTTACATTATTCAGACTATTGTCCGCATCTTTTTCGCCATATCTATCACAACGTTTCGGCCGTTTATGGCTCCGGCCTTCTTCAGGTGGTCGGAATGTCGAACCGAACCCTTTATTTCTAGTTCCACGTGCCATGTTTGATGGATGTCAGTTATCAGTTATCTCCTGTTAATTTCCCTCTGAAAGTTCTCCACTGCCATGAACAGTCTACCCCAGTGAGCGAAATAAAGGGTTCGGAGCGTACAACGGCCGAAACGTTGTGATAGATATGGCGAAAAAGATGAGGACAATAGTCCGAATAATGTAAATAATGTCCAGAAATGCTTGTTTGCTTTTCTCTCTCTCCATTGTGAACTGCAACGATGGTCTTATTGAGTTCACAGGATCCAGTTTAGCTGTGCCTCATTCTGGTTGTGCCAGTGTATGAAGGTGTCATCTATCTCTCTCAGCTACAGAAATGGCTTTAGTGATGTTGATTCTAATGGCATAGCTATGTATATGCTAGCCATTGCTGGGGATAATGGCGAGCCGATCCACAAGCATTCATCCTATTATTATGTGTCCGATTCCATACAGAAATATGTGGTTTGTGTAAAGAAAGTCAACATCTGCATCAGGTTACCTATTGGTATACTGGTATGTTCTTTTAGAGATGAGTCAGAGGCCAGTCTGTCTCATCACTGACAGTGCGTCCCCCGTGGGTACTTTGGTGAACAATCTCACCACGTCTAGGCTCACCATTTGATTGCATTGGACGGGAGTTGTTTTAATTATATTCACGAAGTCTACGGATTTTTGAACATATGATGGTGACTTTCCTGTTAATGGATTAATTATAGCCACAAGGTAGCGACTTAGAGAATAGCCTTAGCAGCTGAAAATGGGCATGAAAGGAAGAATGCGATAAAGAATTTCGGGGAGACCTTATATTCGAGATAGCTTGCTATAATTTTCAAATACTGCCTGCATGTTTTGGTGAGAAATGATCTGCGATAGTTTTCTTTCTGTTTTCATTGTTGTGCCAGTTTACTTTACTGTAGCTATCATTTCCAATGAGGTCTTTCAGTTTCTTTTTATATTGTTTTATCCATCTCTACAGTCGCATCAACTTTTGTCAGCTCGTATTATGATAATGGTGTCATTTCTCCGTAAGGTTTTGATTACCAGCCTCTCGAGTTTTTTCCGATTTGCGAGGCTTGGTTTTCTCCAGGATCAGTCTAATTTTCCATCTTAGCTCATCTGCCATTGCCGGATGAATATTCAAAGCTGTTTCTTCGATTGGGACAACGGTGACCAAATATGGTATCCGCCTGATGGTTGCTGCGAATTTGAAAACCTTCTTCATTGCTGACTAGCGTTGACTGAAGATGATTATTGCCTGGACGGAAGGGTGAGAGATCTTGTGCGTCAGATTCTGCTGTTTCAATATGTCCAATTTTTGTACTTGACGGGCTTTGATAATATTAGATTTGTGTCGGCATGATTTATCCAGATTACACTGGATTCTGTTTCGGGCTTAGTCGTCGGTAATTCTGTCGAAGAAGCGCTCGAGCCTCTGAGAGATATAGGATTGAAACTGATATTATATCCAACGGTTGTATTGTATACTTTCTGAAGAATTTCGGAGTGTACATCGGCCGAAACGTCGTGAATATGGAAATAAAGATGGGGAGAACAGTTCGAATACGATGTAAATAGTGCAAATACTTACAGTACCTCATCTCAGAAATATGAAAATATGTAATATTGTCAGCTTTAGAATTTTATGTAGATATCAATCATAGCATCAGATAGTTCTACTCTCCGCTACATAAAGTCGTGTTCTTTGATGAATGATTCAAAATAGATTCTAGCGAAGGACCTATTTCGGTTTTGAAAAGGACTGATCTTCATCCTATCACATTGACTGGCAGTACAGAATATCCTAAAGCACAAAAAACATATCACTTGAAAATTTTCAACAGCCACAACAAATAAACTCGATAGCACATATGATTCTAAGTAGAAATAATGATATAATCAAGATGTTGGCTTTCCACACTAACTTAAACAAAAGCTTAGAAAGGAAATCTCCAATATACTAGAACAATCCACTCTACTAAAAAGTATCTACAAAAGTGGATTTGAGAATCCTATTTTTCTATTAATTTTTCTATTTTAAATCTATTAAGAGAAATGTTTTATAAATACAAACTCACACTAACTGTTCGGTTAATGAATGTTGAATATAAGTGAAATATGCAAATCACACTATTTAAAAAAAAAAATTCTGGTGATACTGTTTTTTCCATTCTTTAAAATTGTCCTATTTTTTTTTGTCCTATTCGTCTTCGACAAGATATATTTTAGTTTTGCTCCTGTTTGACGCTACGAACTTCACAACAGTTTTTTCATAATATTTAAATTTTGCAAAATCTTCATTGAGCTGGATCGTCGGATATATCAGGATTTCTTAGGTTTGCATCGGGTTTCTCGTCGTTATCCGCCACAAAACCCCGAGCATCTTTCTCAATATTCACGTATGCATAAACATATAGCTGTTCCATTTCTTTTACGATGGTGTACTATTTTTAAATGTACATATTTGTTGTCCATATGCAAAAATTCGACTTGTTTTGTCGTCACCCTGAAATATGCAGCTTCCCCTGAAATTTGCAGCTTCACACTCCCTGATAGATTCATCTATTTTCGCCTGAATGATAGTTGGCTGTAATCCTACGGTTAACCTTTTTATATTCGTGGCTAGTTTCTGATTTGAGATGGCAAAGGTTGCTTCCAGATTCAAACTCATTTCGGTATCATAAATCTCATCGTCCACAGTTCTTCACCTGTATGTATCTGCTTTTATTAAATGTATTTTAAACCAACATTATTCAATTATAATACGAGTTACAGTCATCGCTTTATCTACAAAATTGAACTTTATGATTTTATTCAGCCTTTGCGTTTCCATTATATATTCTGTCAAATTAATTTTTGGCACGGTCATTACTTTTGTTTCCCTTTTCTTGTATCCGGTGGTGTAATTGATTGCGGCTCATATTGAGGTATCGGAGAACCGAGTTCAAAATCCAATCGAATCCATTACATTCATTTACGTGCTAATATCTTTGGAAATGTATGAATTCTCTTCTCCCCCACCCCGTTTAGACTGGGTTGCCTTAGATGGCAACTGGACTACCGCAGAAAGAAATTGCAACCTACTTCGGGGAAAAATTTGCCTCGTATTTAAAGATACATGATTGCATAAGCGTGTATCACACATAGAATATAACTGACTTTCTTGTATCCTCTGCCTAAGATTGCCCATTATCATTTCTCTGTGAATGATTTAAATATCCTGACTCTCTTTCTGCTATTTCATATCAGTTTACGCAACAATTTTAAACACCTGTTTCATTATATCTTCACTTCAACATTGAACCAATTTTGCAATTTGAATTTCAGTTATTTAAGATATGATTTAATTAGTAATTCTACATTACATCTTTACTTCTGTTTTAACATGTCGAATGCAGAAAAAATTTCAACCCGTCCCACTTTCAAGACTGTTGCTTTCAGTAATGTATCATAATGATACTAATATCTTATGAGCCTTGGTAAGATGGTTGTTGAGACATTAGGTTCATATGTCCCAGAATTTAATACTCAGATGTCCTCAGGGACATATGGCCTAGTGGATAATGGTTAAATCTAGTGACTAGACCCAAAATCGTGAAGCAAAAACTTACATAATTGATGTAACTGAGACATCCGGAAGAGTCATGTAGAACTAGGACAGCCTACCTCGGTGGACAAAATGAAGGGTTCGGTTCAAAATTCCAGTCACCTGAAGAAGGCCGGAGCGGACAACGGTTGAAACGTTGTGAATATGGCAATGAAGATGAGAATAACAGTTCGAAAAAAATTCAATAATACAAGTAATCCTGTTTAACAATGATATTTTGAGGCCAGTAAGTGTTATATTCCAAATCAGATCTCAGGACCAAAGTTGGGGATAGCTCATAAATTGTCTTCTTTTTGTTGGTAAAAATTATCTCCTGCAGGACAAGCATTAAACGTTAATGTCTATCGGCTAAAAACTATGATCTCTTTTAAAACTGACCAGAACGAATATCCACTTACAAAAGATTTCCATCACTGTATTGTGGTGCTGTCTAGATATAATGCTCTACAGTCCCTTGCAATATGCTCAATGCATTCGGGTAGAATTTTGATTTCCTTATTTTGAGCTTATAAATCAATGTTGAAGAGAAAGGGATCTATCACGATGAAGAATGGTGCGTGATATCCTAATTCAAAAAAAGCCTGACAAATAGTGATAAAGTTTCGTAGGTGGTTCTGCGATATTTTGTTTACCGGAAAACGTATTTTGACACTTTTCCTTGCCTTAGCTGCATAGGCGATCCAACAGAATTACACCAATATAAAACAGTTATGTTCAGTATATTCTAGCTGGCATTTCTTTTAGCGCTTGAGTCTAGTTAGGACTTTACAGACCTTACAGTTCCCAATAACAATTTTTACCATTTTTACCTCGTATACCCGTCCTGTGTATGCCCATAATCTACACCTGATAGCAAGGCCGCTTATCGGAATGTTTTGAGGAGCGTGTAACCCCCTTTTAATCCAAATATTGTTCCAACATCAAAACTGGCCCTGAGTAGTAGCACCTTTTAGGGTACCAGATATGGGTAAAAAAGGTAACCATCAAACTAGAGTTAAATCTCGATTACAGTATTAAAAAAAAAAAAAAAACTATAGTAAATTAACAGCAAGGCATTCTAATAGTAAAATAAATTAACAGCAATTCATTTTGTAAAAAAAATAAAAAAAATACTAGCAATATATGTTTCTAAGGAAAAAATATGACAAGCACTATATTTTTTGTAAAGAAAATTACTAATTCACCTGAGAAAATTAACTACCGGTAATAAATAATCCATAAGTAGTTGATATGTCGCTAAACAAACAAATGAAAATACCTGCTATGCATTTATAGGTTAAAGGTTTTACATAATAGTTAAGGCAGTTAGTTAAGTCCGATATAATAATATTGATATGAGTGTGTGGGAATGTTGGCACATATAGAACTGGAAGAAGGCTTTGCGTGAAAGAATGAAAGTTTAAACTCATATAATATTGCTAGAGAACTTTCAACACTGATGAACTGGGTATGAAAATGGTACAACGAATAACGCTTTGCACCCTGCGTTGCTGAACAATTTTAACCCTTCTACGCCAGCTCCTCAGGCAAAATTTGCAAAAACTGTAATGCTTCACGGTAGGTATAAATATAGTTACAAGCGTTTACCCACCGTTCAACATGTAGCTGAGCATTAAGTCATTACTTAGGATACCATGGACCGAACGTGTGAGTAACGACGAGGTTTTGGAGAAAATGGAAACAAAAAAGAAACTCTTATTTAACATCAGGAAGAGAGAGTTGAAATGCCTGGTGCATGTAATGGTGAAAGGTGGCTTGGAGAATCTGATACTCACAAGACAGATTGAGGGAAAGAGGGACGAAGAAAGAAGAGCCTTAAATACTAGAACATGGTTTGAGTCAAATAACAAAAAGACAAAATTTATTAAGAACTAAAAAGGACAGGAAGAGGTGGAGGACCATGATCGTCTACTTAATGACGAGACACGACACATAAAAGAAAAAAAAATAATGTCCATATTCCACAATCAAACAAAAATCTATGTGAAGCTCTTATTTATTCAACCATTTCAGCCCTGCGTTCTTGAATAATTTTAATATTTCTGCCTGAGCTTCTGAGTGAAAATGCGCAAATAATTTTTAGGCATATAACCGCAAGCAAAGCGGAAGTACCACTAGCACGCAAAAGGCAGTGAGAGCAAGAGTAAAGAGGGATGTTTGAGAAAAGTTTATAGAGAAGGACGGGGAACAGGATCAAGGCATCACAAGATGTCGATTGACATTACATTTGAATATTTGAAGATTATAGCCATCAGGGAAGCAATTAAGAGGAAGGGAGTTTTTCTGTTGGGAAGTGCGAGAGAAAAAATTGTTGGAGTTGATGGCTACATTTAAACGTTTCGACAGTGAAAAGCCTGGGACCAAGATGCCAAACTAGTAGCACGCTTAAATTCATGCAGTTGGGGTATCAGTGAAAGTAGCTCGTTAGTTTAGTTGCCATGAAAATACTTGTAGAAAAACAGAGGGAAGCCGCAACGTGTATGTGAGAGAGTGACTGTAGACGAGATGCTAGAACAGAACCTATCACATTGCATATCCATCTCTGGATTTTGCCAGAGTACCTCGATATGAACAGGAGGCACCAGATTATATATGGCAGCAGCATTCAATACAAAGACGTATGGTTGATTTGTAGATTTGAAGGATGATTTGAAGTATGAACTCAGGCAAGAAAACACTTCTGGCACGACACAAAGGACCAACTGTCCTTGCGATAGATGTAGCTATTGATTCAATAATATAAAAATAGTTACAAGTGTTTAACCACCGTTCATTTTTTTTCCACCACTGTTCAACCGGTGGCTGGGCATTACGTTATTTTAATCTACCACAGGTAAAGCGATGGCCAGGGTTGAAAGGTTTAAGAATAGTAAGCAGCATAAGCTGCCAACTTGTTTCCATGATAATTGTTATAGTTTATGATTGAAATTTCTTGCGAAATTGTAGCTTTATTTATACATGAAGTCAAACTAAAAGTAAAGGAAAGGAAAAGTTCGTGTAAATAACGGATAAAACAGGTCACATTTTTTGCCGATTGCATTCGAGTTTACTTTATGCACTAATTTTAAATGCTCTTTCTTCTCTCTTTCATGCTTATCTACCGATATTCAGTGCTCGTAAACAATTCCTAGCACCTAGAGTACGTTAAATAAATGTTCTATAACTTTACTTGAAGTAGCAGTCATATATATCCACGGAATAAAATCCGTAAAACATTGCGCCGTTGTCATCTGTGATCTTCACTAAACATCCTGGCCGATCACTGGCGTATATTGCTATTTATAGACATAATTTATGACTACCTGTTTTCAAAAAATTAAATATCTCACTTGGCCTTTGACTCCAGCTTTCCAGAACGATATGTTAGTCTTCTAAAATGGGTTTTTGTGAATTCTAAATTTAGGACATTTCCTCGAAATCATGTTTTATTTTTCTGAGTAGAAAATATCAGCCATTCCCCTAACTGCATAGTTAGATCTTACCATCATTTATAACGAATAGCTTCTCATCAATCAAGTTGAATCTTCATAACAAACCCTTATCTACAATATACACATTTCTCAAGCCATACATTTATATCTGACGCCAATATGCTGTTAATATTCTATTTAGTTTCCAGTCCACTATCTGCCAATTAATCACACTATTGTTGTTTTTTTTCGAGCATATTTTCACAATATATGCACGTATAACGATCTGAATTTCGATTGGTATCTTCAAATGTTTTTATCAATATTTCTTTCAGTGCTTGGTTTAAATTACTTGCCGAATTATTACAGGGAAAATGATATATACTGATCGATGTATGTTTGCGCAGTTGTCCAACATTAAATACATTTAATCTCTTTGATATTCAACAACTACCTATATTATCAAGAAAGTGATCATACTGTTTTTGCGACGTAATTTGTTATGGAAATTTCCAATTAACATGCTCTAAAACATATTGATTCTTGACATCTGTTTCTCTTATAAGCAAGAAAGTAATCATGTTTGCTGTCGTTTCATAGGAAATATTTTTATTTGTATCTAATCAAGTGGATAGGTGACATCTGTTTCCGTCAAGAGCCAGGTAATGCTACTTCTGTCTTTACGAAGTGATCTGATATCAAAATTCAACTTTACCTAGTGCCGAATATTTGCGAAATAAAATAAACAGTTTTTTGCAGGATGGCCTGGCCGAGGAGAATTATTTTAATGTTCTTGATTGAAAATTGACAGACCAGACCTAGATGTCCTCTGATCAATGAAGAGAACATCCTGGAATTGTGTCTGGAATGATATTATGATTTTAAAAATTTCTTGAATCACTTTTAACGACACCATTTTTTCTCTCCTTCAAATGAAGAAAATCATAGTCTTAGATTATCGACGTCGTTTCACGTGTAATATTGATCTTAACACACATCGTACCTCTTTTAAAATCTGTCGATAATTCTATTAAAAGTGAGAATTGGAATTTTCCTGAATTTATCTCTGTCGTCTTTCTTGAAATATTCATTTTCACATTTCTGCTGCTCTGACATGAGCTATTGAATGTAAACTGTTTGTCTTTGACAGGCGATGTCTATTTCCGTTGTTAACAATAAAGATAAAGTCCTAGCTTTACGCTATGATCTGACATGAAATATTGATTTGAACAGACTTTTAATCAAATTGACAGGTGAAGCCTATTTCAGTTACGATCAACAATGTGATCGTGCTAGGTTTTCCCAATATGAAATATTGATTTAAGATACCTCGACTGAATTTGACAAGGGGCGCCTCATTTCGCTATTAGCAAGAAAGTGATCGTCTCGCTTTATGCTGCAATATGTCACGGGACATTGATGTTAAAATCTGACACGGGACATTGATGTTACCTCTGACAGGCGACGTGATTTACGCTAAGAGAAACGAAATGATTGTTTTGGCTTGGTGATATGGTCTGATTTTATTCAATTTAACTCTTGCCGAATCGAATTGTCAGGCGACATTGGTTCGCATTATGAACAAGAAAATTTTCATCCTGTTCTTGCCATGTGATGGAAATATAAATACAATGGTTTTCATATGACGGCTATTTCCGTTACGGATTTTCATGGAATGCATTTCGGTCTTCCTGAAATACTGTCTTTAAATTAACATGAATTTAATTAACTGCCGATGCCTATTTTTATTATGTGAAAGAAATCGATTGTTCTATACTTCAACAGTGGTCTCCCATGAAATATTGATTCTCTTGATTGGTTTTGACAGATGACGTCACTTTCCTGTATAACCAATGAAATAATCATCCTCTCTTTAGCCTATTGCGTCTAATATTATATATTGATTTTTATTCTTATTTTTAAAATTAACAAGCGGTATCTTTTTCCGTTATGAGTAAAAATAAGAAGAAGAGTTTTATATAGTAATAAAGCGACCCATGAGATTGAACATAGATAGCCAGTGAGCAAAAAGAGACGATCCAATTATGGATCACGTGACCATAGAGGAAATGCATGAGGAGAAAGTTTTTATTCTATACTCTATTACTATTGGGATCGCTATTTCTTTTCTATCCTCTATTACTATACGAACCGTTATTCTCTACTGTATTCATTTTACTATTCCTCTATTCGGATCCCTATATGGATTATTGTTCGAGCGTGTATTATCGAGCAAGAACTATTAGCGCCTGTACTATTCGGAGGTGTCCGACACCAGCATTGTTCAACGGCGTACTATAGTTGTATCTGCGATTGCAATGTCTTTACTATAACGAGCATTACGAAACTGGCAACGAGTGTTCTTTGACATCACAAAAAAATAATCATTAAGCTTAGGTGAATCAAAATGAAGAGGCAAGCTTATTTCCGTTACGATCAAAAAGTGATCTTTTTCGGTTTTTGCTTTCGCCTGACAGAACATTTTCTTTAGCGTTAACCAAAACACTTTGGCATCTAACTCCTATTTCCTCGATGGGCAAGGATCTGATCACCCCGCCTTGCCAATCTTATCTGACAGGAACTATTGACTTTAAGTAATTTAGATTATAAATTAAACATACGATGACTATTTCCGTTATAAAGAAACTGTCACGAAATATTGCTATAGAAATAGTTATATAAAATTAATAAGCCATCGTCCATATCCCTCGTGTTAAGAAAATACACATCTATTTCTTTGCCTTGTGCACAGTCCTCGAATGAAATGACAGGTGAAGATTTATGTATATATATATATATATATATATATATATATATATATATATATATATATATATATATATAGAGAGAGAGAGAGAGACAATATTAGTGGTAAATATACATATATATGCAAAATATATAAATGTATATACATAGATGCATACACATACATATATATTTTTTTAAGTAAAAAATTCCGAGAGGATACAATCCAGGTAGAACTCAATTTACGATTCCAATGAAATAAATTATGATCATGGAATATTAGTGTTTAAGCCTTTTATTATATATATATATATATATATATATATATATATATATATATATATAGTATATATTCTTATGTTCTTATGTACATCGTCTTTGTCATGTTGTATTGATAATGTTATAATTTGTGAATATGTCCTGAAGATGGTTTATTAGACCGAAACGTCTGTTATATGTTTATTCATTATTAGCAAGAAGTCTAGCTACCAAATTAATGTTACGTTTTCTTTCGAATTCAGTACTCTTTGTGTGAGCAATGATTGCTCGATGAAGATTTTCGTTTTGTATGTGACATTATATATAGGACTCCCAGATAGAAGGAGATGATTTGAGGTTTTTCATTCTCAAATGATTCGTGTTTTATGACCAGTCTGTGAGATAAGATTATCAAAGCTGCCACACACTTGACCGAAAGGCAAAAAAAAAAAAAAAGAATAAATATATTCTTTTGGTTGGTTTTGACAGACGATGTCACTTTCCTGTTTAAACAATGAAATAATCATCCTCTCTTTAGAAGACATTTGGCATCAAGTCTCAAAAAATCCGAAAATTAAGGAATTCCGTTCATAGGCTGATGTTAAAGGTCATTGTTCTAATTAGAATAGTTAAATTCTAGAACGACTTTGGCAGAAGACAAACCTCCGAAATGTTGCCAAGTTCACCGTTACCCGGTGAAGATAGACTGTCGGCGATGTTTCGATGTGGACATCTATGTTTCTAGCAGTAGAGTGCCAAGGAATTAGTAAGAAGAGGCGTTGATGGGAAGATCTGGCCTGTTATAGTGACCTCACAAAAGTTATCCCAAATGTTCACCACCTCAGAACTCACACCGTTAAAATGAAAACCTGGATAAATAATTAAACTATTGTAAATGAATTTGGTGTATTCATTTCTCAACGTGGTGTTTATTTTCACGTTCGTTTCCGAGTAAACATGAAGCGGGCATTTCCCAGGTTTGGAGCACATTGACTAGAGATGTAAAGTGTGGTAGCCATTATCCGATCAATGGGAAGCAGGATGAGTATACTGTAGTAATTTACATGAATAGAAAAGGATTATACTTTTTTTTATCTAACTCCTTTTGGTAATTATAATTATTTTCAAGCATTTATGACGTGTAACATATCGGCAATTTTGTATTTGTTTAATTTTATGTGTATACGAGTAAGTTTCGAAATGCACTTCTCTTAAAAGGCATAAGACAACTGTGCTATCATTGAAATATAATACTGATCAATGAATTTTTATGAACCAGAAAACCTCCAGAATAGCTGCTAAAATTTCAGGCTTGTGGGCCATGAAAACCAAATATTAATGTCAGATATTAGCTGAAGGAGACAGTACTAATTCCCCCGGTAGCTTCGCTGCAATCAACGAAAGGGTAAAATGTCAAAGCACATATTGATCTCTGCTTCTTTACTGAAGTACCTACCTATTTTATGCTAGAACCCAGGGGACTTGCGTTATGTTTTCTTTCAAGTCCGGTTGCAGAATTAATAGCACCTTATATTGAATGAGAGACGTCAAGACACAGTTACTTTTACTGCTATAAGTTTACTTACAAAGGAGCGAGCGTGCTAACCTATTGTCCGAAAGTATGTTAATAGAGAAGGACATAGACTATAGATAAGGAAAGCAACTTCCGGTAAATTAAATGAAAGACCTCAACATCAATAAACCGTATTGTGTGCTTTTGTAAAGCAGCCAAAGCAAGACGTGCTAATGCACAAATTCTTTATTTCTTTTATCATATATAAAGTTAAATTGAAAAAAAAAAAATCAGGAAATACTATTGTGTCGAGGTTTGAATCAAGTGAAAAAAAAAGAATAAAATCTATTTTCTGGAATCAAGCAAAAATGTTTGTCTTCGTGAATTTTTTAAAATCATTTTTTGTTTTATTGATTAATGCCCGTTCATTTCAGTGAATTGTATTTTCCATTTGAAAGAGCGTGTTTCGTTGTCTGTTTCTGTTCATTTCTAATTCTCCTTATTTTTACGAAAATTTAAAGTTTATCTCGCTTTCTTATTTATACTTTCACGATCTTAGTGTTGATGATTGTATTTTAAAATGGATTTGTTTATATTTTTGATTTCTTCATTTTTTTCTTTTTTTATCTTGTAATTATTTATTTAGACGATATACACGTGGACAATTGTCCTCATCTATCTTGACAATAACAAAGACAAGGACAATAGCCTACATGTAAATCGTATAAATAATCATAACGGCTCATCCCAGATCTTGAGACAGAAGCCATTCTTATTTTTTTTTTGTTTAAGTAATGCGTCATCGTAATTTTTATTTTCTTCTTTCACGCCTATTTCCATCATTCATTTTTTAACCGTATTATTTATTTATTTATTTTTTCTTTCTTTTCTTTCTTTTTCTTTCTTTTTATTTGTCTCTCTTTTTATCTCTTTTTATTTCTCTCTTTTTTTTCTTTTTCTTTCATTTTGTTTTCTTTCTTTCTCTTTTCTCTTTCTCTTTTTCTCTTTCTCTTTTCTTTTTTCTCTTTCTTTTTTAATTCCTCTTTCGTTTTTTTCTTCTTACTCTTTCTTTTTTCTTTTTCTTTCTCTTTCTTTTTTCGCTTTCTTTCCATTCTCACTCTTTTTATTTCTCTTCTCTTTGCTTTTCTCTTTCTTTACCCTTATCTTTCTTTCTCGTTTTCTTTCTTTTTCTTTCCCTTTCTTTTTCTTTCTACACTCTCTTTCCTTCTTTTTCTTTCTCTTTCTTTTTTTCTTTCTTTTTCATCTCTTTCTTTTTCTTTTTTCTATCTCTTTCTTTGACTTTTAATTATTTCTCTCTTTTCCCCGCCATATTTGTCGTTGCCATTTGTATATTTTTCTCTTTAATCTTTTATTTTTATTTTCCATCATTAATCATGAAGAATTCAGTATTTTCCTTTTGTGTTTAATCTTCTAGAATTTTTCTCTTGGCATACTTTTCCATTCTGCTTTGAGGTTTGACTCATTTTCTACAGCATTCTAGTACATTGTTTTATTACTATGTATAAAGTCTAAATCTATGCAAATATACCTATGCCTGTAATTCTGTTTGTATCTCTGTCTTTCTGTCTGTTACTTTCTTTCACTCAATATAAATGTATTATTAATCACATAAGAATTATTACATGTTTGTGTGAAGTATGTTCAAATATTCTGTGCTAAAACGGTTGTATTTAAGCGATTTTTTTCTAAAGAGTAGAAATCATTTGGGAATTTTGTTGCTAAATGTTGCAAGCATTCGTTTATTATAAGTAAAAATAAGTACTGATCCACCTTTTACATGTTATATGGTTAAAATTTGGCTACAAGGGCAGACAATTTCGTCAGTATAAGAGGATCAATGAGTCGTGAATCTTGAAGCCGTATTTAATACCAGAGTTATTTTAACAAAATAACTATGCTGGATTTTGAAAACATATTTTTCAAAATTAATTCATGTTAGTTTATTATCGAGCAAAGCTCAAAATTATTTTTGGCTTTTTTTGACGATATTTGTTATTAACACAGCTCACAAATCTTCTTTGAAAAGCAAATTGAAAAATATCAGGATTCAATTTCGTATCAGAATTAAAAAAAAAAATTATAAAAGCAAATACGAAAGCAATTTTGCATCACTATTCGCTAACAAATATCGGAAAAGTCTTAACTAAAATTATTTTTTTCAAAATGAAGTCCTGAACCAACGAAAAATATATCAAAAAAGAAAATGAAATATGTAAATGAATAAAATCGTAGATTTAAAATAAATAAAGCTATGAATAAGTGAGTTATATTCCAGATTATAACTAAATTAAATCGTTATCTTAAAAATGGCCAGTACTTTTCCTGCTGCTGCTTACCTTAATCCGCTAATGACGTATACATTGAGTTCGTTAATGTCCTAAAAATCGCTAGAGATGATGAATTGAGAAATTTACATCATGGTTTGATTTCTACGGACTTATTGTCCATACCAAAGAATTATTTGATATATACTTTCTATAGATATATAAATGCATGGATATATAGGTGTGAGTTTGTGCTCATGTGTGTCGGATTAGTTACACACATAGACACAAACAGACACACAGACACATATATATATATATATATATATATATATATATATATATATATATATATATATGATAAAAAATATAGATTTAAGTTATAATACCTTTAAGGCTTGAAGTGCATAATCTCTCGAACAGAGTGTATGTAAATTAAAAAAAGAGTGGACATGAAAAAAGAGTGTCAAGAAACAAACAAACAGTCTCCTGCATTCTAAACGCAATCGTTAGTCCTGAAATAGCATGGAACAGACGGTGATCTCTTCACTTCAATGCCCTTATATATATATATATATATATATATATATATATATATATATATATATATATATATATATATATATATAGGTAACTATATATCCTAAAGAGAAAGAATACATAGAGTATTTTTTTTTTTTTTACGAAAAGAGGTAAACATTTGAATTTTAAATTTCCCTAATAGATCATTTTCATTATTAGTTATCTACATTCGCCAGAATAGATACCACCTTAGTACCGAAAAAAGAATGTTTTTGTGTAGTAATGTAAAATAGTTTTATTGTAACCTATATATATATATATATATATATATATATATATATATATATATATATATATATATATGTATGTATGTAATCTTCTTTAATTGGATAATTAAATAAAGCGGTATTATACTGAGAGCATGTATCAATAAATATGTCGGATTAAAATAAATCCAATAAATTGCTTTGTTTAATTTTCAAATAAGAAACCGTGCAGATATGAGATTTACAAAGACTCTATGCAGCCGAGTAGCAAACGACGGCGCATAAAATTATCAGTTATCCAACATAATCAGACTCAGCTTGGATTACTGACAGTTAACACATCTTCTTTAAGATTATGCTAATGCGCAGCCCAATAAACCTAATACAACCCGTTTCGAATATAAACAAAAATGGTGTCTCTATTTCAAGTATCTGTATCTACTATATTTAAACGAATATATATATATATATATATATATATATATATATATATATATATATATATATATATATATGTGTGTGTGTGTGTGTGTGTGTGTGTGTGTGTGTGTGTGTGTGAAAAGTGTATATAAATATAAATAAATATATATATGTATAATTATTTATATATTATATGCGCGGTACTTATTAGAAAGCGCTCAATAAAACCCAAATTTTTAAAACATTAATCAGTTTGTCTGACGATCGTTAAAGCGTGAAACCCAGGGTCACAAACTCACATCTATCCAACCAAATATATATATATATATATATATATATATATATATATATATATATATATATAGACAACTAGACTCGTATCGAAAACCCTCGAATTTTTTATTTGCCAATAATCAAATCAATCTCGAGGGATAAAAGGTTTTAAAAAAGAAAGAGCTAGAAACATGAAAGTCTGTCGAAAGAAATCGCACAGATACAGGTTTGAAGCCCAAGGAAAAACCCCGATACGAGTAAACAACAAACAAAAGAGCTCAATACAACCGTAGAGCAGAACTAGACAAACCTAGTGAGCTAGACAGACCTATCCAGGTTTCATCTAAGCGGGTCGTCAGGGACGACCGGCTTTCCCTGACGATCCGTTTAGGTGAAACCTAGGTAGGTTTTTCTGGCTCACTAGGTTTATCTATCTATCTATCTATATATAAATATATATATATATATATAGTCTGTAAATAAATAGATAACAAGTTTAAAAATGTTACATCAAATTTACAAGGATTTAGTTATGCGTTAGGATATAATGTAGCTTTAACGATCAAAAGCGATATTATGATTGATTATTGTTATCGAATCCCACTCTATACAAATTCTGTGAACAAAGCAAAAATACGTATTACTAAATGTAATCAAAAGTTTTTTTTTACTATTATCTAGAATGTATGTTTTTACATCAAACCCGATGTTAAGCAAAATTACTGTTTTCAATATTGTGCAAAATAGGAAGTAAATGGCAAAGTCGACGGTGTACAGATGTTCACCTCAAGGTCTACTCATTATTTTGGGAAATTGATGGCTGAAGTCTGGAAAATCGATATCGGATATTGATAATGAGACAAAACAAAACTCTATACCGTGAATGTTTCGATTACAGCAATCGAAAGTCGGAAAGCTCTAAGGAACTCGCGCCACACAACCTGGCGCGCTTATGGGAATAAAGATGGCATTTCAGTGTTTCAAGACAACATATATTTAATGGAATTCTGTCTAATGGAATGTGTACCTGATGGCAGTTTTGGGGAGAGAAGGGTTGTTCGCAATTATAAGATTGAGAGTGTAGAATGGTACATTCTTAGCGTAATATTTTGATTGATTTTCGTACCGGAACGATGGTACCCAATTACAAGAAAAGAAAAAAGTAAAAGAAATATAATTGCCACACACACATACACACACACACATCACACGCGCGCGCGCGCACACACACATATATATATATATATATATATATATATATATATATATATATATTGTATGTGTGCGAGAGATACATTTTTGTCAAATTTAGACAAAACTATGACTGACATCTCATTGTAACATAAATTTCCCAAAATTGCATAAATATATCTTTAAATAATAAAGAGTAAATTTAGTCTATCAAAATCGCAATTGGCTCCAGACGACTTAGGAATCTCCTGCAAATCGTCGGTGCGGCATCCTTAATTAAGTTGGTGATTCTTGCCATAATCGTTGGGCTCAGTTCATCTTTGGGGTTACAAGGCGTTTTGTTGATCTCTCACTCAAGTGCGCCAGCCACATAATAAACACGAGTGTTTCAGTCTGGGCAGTTAGGTAGGCATATGTATATAGTGATTTGATCGTAGAAATTGTGTTTTTTTTTTGTTTTGTTTTTTTTACGCATTTCACCCCAAGCAAGACTGGAAGCCACTAGCCCGCAAGGGGTTACAGAGGATTTGGAGTGATAGAGGAAAGGATGAGGAGAAGGATAGTGGATAGATCGAAGCAGCTGGAGATGTCTATTGACATTACATTTGAATAGTTGGAGATTATAGCTATCAGGGAAACAGGAAAAGGGAAGGGATTTCCACAGGCGAGAGGTGCGAGATATGAAGCTATTGGAGTAGAATAGTCGGCTACATTTAACAGTTTCAACAATGAAAAGGATGAGAATGGGATGCCTAGCTCGTAGGACGCTTGAATTCATGAAGTTTGGGAACCAGCATACATGGTCATCGCGGCAATTACCATGAAAGTATTTGTAAAAAAAGACAGAGAGGCGACGGCACGTCTGTGAGAAGGGCAAGGGCAAGGGCAAATGGTTGATTTGTAGATTTGAAGGATCGATTCCAGAGAGAAAAAATTTCTTGCGCGTCACAAGGAGCCAACTTTTCTTGCTGTGGACGAAGCAATTGACTCAATGTATTTGTTCCATCGTAGGTCAGCAGACAATATGAGACCGAGCAGCCGCAGAGAGGTGCTCTCGAGAAGTTGAGCGTCAGACATTGTAATCGGGGGCAGGGAAGGATCTCTCTGGTGGTTAATAGAGATCAGTTTTGTTTTTGAGGGTTTAAAATAAACCAGCCAATTCCTGCCCCAGTTCACAACCGGTTGAAAGTACTTTTCGAGACGAACGACCAGGTTAGTTTTGTCAGCGACACTAGATTTGTTTTTGAGGCAGGAGTAAATTGTAGTGTCGTCCGTGTAGATGCCTACTTGGGAATATATGCCATCAGGAATATCGTTGATGAAGATCAGGAACAGAGTAGTCCCTCGGATGGAGCCTTGGGGAACACCTGCGTTCGTGGGATAGGAGCTGCAGGAGAATCCGTTGAGAACGACCTTCAATTCACGGTTTGACAGGAATGATGGTATTAAGTCAAACAATCGACCTATAACAACATAACCCTGGAGCTTGCGAAGAAGGCCGGCATGCCAAACCCTATCAAATGATTTGAAGATGTCTAGTGCCACGGCACGAGCTCCTCCGTTATTTTGAAGAGCTCGGTAGACAGTTTCAGTGATGGCAGTATGCATATCAGCTGTAGAACGAGCAAAGCGGAAACCATATTGCTTGTGGGACAGCCATATCTGTGTTCTCCTGGATGTGTGGCATGGTGCAGTGTCCTATTGCTAGACATAGGGTATTCCAGCAGACACCCTCTTTTCCACGGCATCACCTCTCCTCAAGGCCGCAGTGTTGAGTCTGAGGCGCGGTGTGAAGATGAGTAGAGGCATAACATTCACCATCACAAGCGATCACTCCAATTACCTTCCTAATCACCATTAGACTCATCCAACTCTTTCGAAATCTTCTGCACTGTCCTCAGATTGACACCAAAACACTCTGAAATGCTCATATTGGATATTCCGGCGCGAATGCCAAGCAGTAGAGCATGCCTTTTCCAAATTTCTCAAAGACGGTGGCAAAATTACCTTACTATACTGTGCAGTAGACATGCGCGTGATTAAAATTATAAAATGCCAAAAATCTACCCACCGCAACCAGTACATACACGTACATATATACAGTGTATCACAAAAGTGAGTGCACCCCTCACATTTCTTCAAATATTTAAGTATATCTCTTCATGGGACAACACTGACAAAATGATATTTTGACACAATGAAATGTAGCCTGTCTGCAGCATATATAACAGAGTTAATTTGTTTTCCCCTCAAAATAACTCAAAATATAGCCATTAAAAGCTAAATCCCTGGTAACAAAAGTGGGTACACCCCTTAGAAAAAGTTATCAATATTAACATACAACATGTCAACTGTCAATATTTTGTGTGGCCACCATCATTATCCAAAACTGCCTTTACTCTCCTGGGCATGGAGTTTACCAGAGCTTCACAGGTAGTCACTGGAATACTCTTCCACTCCTCAATGACGACGTCGCGGAGCTGGTGGATATCTGAGATTCTGCGCACCTCCACCTTCTGCTTGAGGATGGCCTAATTATGTTCTATTGGGTTCAAGTCTGGAGATATGCTTGGCCAGTCCATCACCTTTACCCTCAGCTTCTTCAGTAAAGCAGTCGTTGTCTTGGATGTGTGTTTGGGGTCATTGTCATGCTGGAACACTGCTCTGCGACCCAGTTTCTGGAGGGAGGGGATCATGCTCTGCTGCAATATTTCAGAGTACATGTTGTTCATGTTTCCCTCAATGAAATGTAACTCTCCAATACCTGCAGCACTCATGCAGCCCCAGACCATGACATTCCCACCACCATGCTTGACTGTAGGCATGACACACTTATCTTTGTACTCCTCACCTGGTCGCCGCCACACATGCTTAAGGCCATCAGAACCAAGCAAATTAAATTTCGTCTCTTCAGACCATAGGACATGGTTCTAGTAATCTAAGGTTTTTGTTGACATGTCTTCAGCAAACTGTTTGCAGGCTTTCTTTTGTATTGCCTTCAGAAGAGGCTTCCTCCTGGGGTGACAGCCATGCACACCAATTTGATGTAGTATGCGGCGTATGGTCTGAACGCTAACAGGCTGAATCCCAATCTCTTTAATCTCTGCAGCAATGCTAACAGCACTCCTACGCCGATCTTTCAAAGAAAGCATTTGGATGTGACGCTCAGCACGTCCGCTCAGCTTCTTTGGACGAGCGACCCGAGGCCTGTTCTGAGTGGGCCATGCTCTTTTAAAATGCTGGATGATCTTAGCCACTGTGATGTAGCTCAGTTTCAGGGTGTTGGCAATCTTTTTGTAGTCTTGGCCATCTTTATGTAGTGCAACAATACGTTTTTTATGATCCTCAGAGAGTTCTTTGCCATGTGGTGGCATGTTGGAACTTTCAGTGACCGGTAAGAGAGAGTGTTAGAGCTGCACTACAAATTTGAATACACCTGCTCCCCATGAACACATGGGCATAGTTACACTAATGAGTCACATGACATTTTGGAGGGAAAATGAAAAGCAGTACTCAATTTAGACATTTAGAGATGTAGTTTCTTAGGAGTGTACTCACTTTTATTGCCAGGATTTTAGCTTTTAATGGCTATATTTTGAGTTATTTTGAGGGGAAAAGAAATTAACTCTGTTATATATGCTGCAGACAGACTACTTTTCATTGTGTCAAAAGGTAATTTTTCAGTTCTGTCCCCATGAAGAGATAAACTAAATAATTTGAAAAATTTGGGGGGGCGTACTCACTTTTGTGATACACTATATATATATATATATATATATATATATATATATATATATATATTTGTTGTGTGTGTGTGTGTGTGTGTGTGTGAGGGAGAGTGTTTGTGTAAATGTGTGTGTTTGCGTGTGTGCTTTTGTATCTCTGTGTTTATATGTTTAGCCCGGAGAAAATAACAAAGATTAACAATATACAAGAAACTATTCAAATGTCTCAAATATTTGGTAACTAACAAGTGTTATTCCTTAAATCTACTTGTGTGACAATTCTCTTTTTGTTTCGAAAGTTGTATCTCTGCCAATAATAATAGTAATAATATTTAAAACAATAATAAATGAATAATAAAGGAATTTATTGAGTTATTGACATATTGCAACACTTGGATAAGTGCATGTTTTAAGTAACTAAAAAAATGAACATTGCTTAAAAGGTTTTAAAATGTTTAACGGTATTTCGACAGTACTTCTTCAAGCTATGTCTAACATTTGCATACAAGTATAAAAATAACAAGAATACATTAAAATATAACTCTTACTACTGGTGATCAACGTGACAAAACCAACGAAACGCAACCGGTGTGAACAGAAAGAACATGAGAGACAAGGTAGTTGCTTGATATGGCTGATAGAAAATGTATTGTTTTACAATGATCCACTTTATTTTTTTTGCGCCAATTTTGGGTGGATTTATTTTGGTGACACAAATGCAACAATTGCACAAAGTTGTGGGTTGCTATTTTTTTATTTGATGATACTGAATTTGTTATCAAGTCTCGGAGTATGTCTTCTAAGAACTTTTAAAAGAATCTGGTATATTTGTAGGTTATTGTTGTTTTATTTTTTCGAGTTGTGGTTGATGTTTTATTCATTATTAATAATTTTTGAAGCATCATTGAGTCAACGTTTATTGTATCATTTCACGTCTTATTGTTCTGTTTCTGAGAGACTGTGAAGTTTAAGTTTTTGCTATGTACTGGATAGAGTTACATTCTTATCGTTTCTGTGGTACATGGAGTGCTGCAAACATTTTCTTGTGTATTACATGTAGATTTCTTAATGTGTTCTTTGGCGGTATTCTGAGATAAATGAGCTGTGCTTTCTGTACTGGCAAAATTATAAACACTTCTAGTAGTTGCTTCAGACCTAATACGAGAAAGACTGTATGTTTTTCGTTTGGTGAAAAGTTACCATGTGGTCATTCAAAATGTGATTTAATGTTGAAGTTTTGTGATTGATGAACATTTTCACGGGTAAGACGTGTTTTCGTAGGAGTTTGTTTACAACGCATTGTCTGTCAACAACGTGTTGCCGTTGGTGCAAATATGCACATGTGTTGCAGCACTGATCCTTCTTTGACTAAAATCAGTGGAATCCAAGAGGAAATGGAAGAAATCTCAAGAAAGTGATATTTTCATTTTTGTATTACTGAGTAGCAAAAAAAGTAAATAAACTAGTAAGTATGCAAGAAAAAATACATTAAAGGCTACTATCTCTCTCTCTCTCTCTCTCTCTCTATATATATATATATATATATATATATATATGGGTGTGTATAAGTTCAGTCACTAAGAGGAAATACATACTCATGCCAAGTAAAAAGTTTCCGGATGGAATAACTCTTATCGTTTGCAGCAACGAACAGAGAGAAAAAAGAAAAAAGACAGGAAGTGTCCAGTTTTCATAGTTGTTTACCAGAGCCACTTGAAGTTTTCTAGGCGATGCTATATGGGGGTATCCCACAGGCTCAACAAACATTCCTTGTTTGTTCTATTTAACAAAACATATGTGTGTGTGACCTAGTGTGTGCAATTTATGTCCGATTTTGTACGTGTGTGTTTATACTTGTTTAGCAAAAACATGAATATTGTGTGGTTCAACGCAAATTTTATTAAATCTATATTCTGTTCAGTATTTTGTGCACATCATCATTCCTATGAGTAAATGAAAGTTCGCTTCAGTAAAGCCAAGTTATAAAAGTTCTTAGTGGAAATTATTTCATAAGTTTTCTTTAAATTTATTTTTTCCTTTAAAAGTTTGCTTCTTTGCTAATTAGTAAATACAACATAGAAATAGAAATTTTTGACGTGACGAATACATAACTAAACCGTATTAGCTCATCAGTATAAAATAGTTAATTACGAAAAAGTTAACTGTACAAATGCATTGACTGTTCACAATCATATAAGAATTTGTTAGCTCGAAAAGATTCAGAAGAACAATTTAAAGACGCAATTAATATATTGATTATATTCCTAAACTAAATATTTTCTTTCATATTTCAAACAGAACGGAGATCAGGTTTAGATATTTGAACTGTTTAGCAGGATTGGCAAGGTACCCTACATTTATTTTAATCAGTAATTACTAACAGATTTTCGAGAAATTATTCTTCTGCTATCCTCTCAGAAATGATAGTGACTTTTTGTCAATTCCTCGGTGTAGTTACTTTTGTATCGTATGAGTCTTTAAGCATAACGTATCAATAAAATAATTATAGCGTCAAAAATAATTACAATAACATAATTACAACAATTATAACTCTCATTAATTCATTAATTTTAAACTAATGAGAATCAACACAAATTGTTTCCTCTACACACAAACATATGACATTCTCACTATATGACAAGCAGTTCACACGGTCTTTAACACGTGCGTCAACGAAAGTTACTTCTCTTTTTAATTTTTCAGGCCATACTTGTAAAATTAATCTTTTAGCCCTCAAACGTTCGAGGTAAGTAAAACCCAGACACTTGTCTTCAACACCACATAAAAAACAGATAATAAATTATACACTTTTTTGTTGTTTCCACGTTTTGTTGTTTTTCAGGTTTATGAGTATTTTTTGTATATATAAACGGTAGGGAGTTTATAATTATTTATTTACGATAGCTCCCCTAAAAATATATATTTTTCACTGACACCAAAAGTTTTACTTAGTTATCTTATTATTACATAATCATCGTCGACGTATTATTTTTCGTGAGCCAGGACGGCGATTAATCTCATATAAAGTGAGGTGGATACTGCCTGAGAGGAGTTCTCAGTTTCTTTATACACGTACGCCTATCACTAATATCTCCTCTCTCTTGGCACGATAATTGACTGCTCTTCATTTTATTACAGAAATATCAAGCGGCCGTTCTAGTTTGCCTCTACATCAAAGAGAGTATTTTTTTTTTTTTTTAAAAGGACGTCTTCTTTTTTATACTTTATACTGTTATTTGAAGGTTTTCGCCTGTCTCTTCAGTTATTTTATTACTATATGGTAATTCCGCGGGAGGAGGTTCATGTTATTATTTAAGAGCCATAATAATGCTGTCTTCCACTTTATATGCGGTGCACATAATTTATTAATTTTCTTTTTTTTTTAATATACTGTCAAAACAGAAGGGCATATCTTGTCATATCCGTAATATTTTCAGATGTTTTACAACAGTGAAGACAGAACCACGTGTATGCAGAAGGAATAAAGATCTTTTGCTAATGGATGATACAACGTGAGGTGGGTAGCTTTGCAAAGGGACAAATGTTATTAAGGGTTAATATCGAAGGGAGACTTGAAGAAGAGAAAGGATGATGATCATAATAACGAACATAATGATAATAATGATAATGATCATAATAACGATGATAATGTTAATAATGATACTGATCATAATAATGATGACAATGATAATAAAGATAATGATCATAATAATAATGATTATAATAATGATAATGATCATAATAATGATAATGATCATAATGACAATAATGGTAATGGTCATAATAATGACAATAATGGTAATAGTGATCCTAATGATAATAATGATAGTGATAATAATAATTGTCATAATGATAATAATGATAATGATCATAATGATAATAATATTAATTGTCATAATAATGGTCATAATGATAATAATGATAATGATAATAATAATGATCATAATAATGATAATGATAATGATCATAATGATAATGATCATAATGTTAATAATAATAATGATAATAATAATGACAATAATAATAATGATAATAATAATGATCATGATATCTAATTAACTATAGTTTAGATGAACGGATCAATGCAGGCTTTAATAGTTATAAATAGTATACACGGAAATATACATATGTTTATAATGTATTATATCTATACGTGAAATCAGGAATAGAGTATAAAAATTAAACAAAATTTTAGTCTTTTTGATTATTTAAATGTTATCACCGGTGGCATAAGATACTCAGAAATCGAAAATATATCTTTGGTCTACGTAAATCTATATTTTATTCTGATTTTTCTTTCTCTCTTTATAGATTTCTGTGTTTGTATTACAGTGTTTCAGCCTATATATTCTTAGTCCTTCTTCAAATATATCGAGTAGGTTTTTATCTAATTCCGAATAGGATATATTTTTTCTCCGCAGCGGCAGTTTAATATCATTGTTACTTGCATTAAACTTCCAGGCAACATGACGGATAAGAAAACAAAAGGACAAAAACAGAGCTTTGATGCATTTGACAGTTTTGGAATAGAATGAAAGAAATCGTTTGAGTGGGTCTCTTATATATCACGAAATTATGCTTAGCTTGTAGCCGATTCATCTGATAAAAATGAAATGATAATGAACTGAAAAGACACTCGGACATATAAACAAAGAAATATATCGAAAGACAGCCAGCCTGCTCCATAGATAAACGCTACTAGACACACGCACATATAACAATGAACAACGCGCATAGACTGAGACATACATTTACAGATAGATCAATGGAAAGATGTAAAATTTTTTTGATGTATATGATATAACTGTGTGACCAACAAACCAATCTACAGACAGAGTTCAATTAATCAGTACATTGTGAGATATGTATTAAACACATACACTTAAAATACGATGCATACATACAAATAACTTGTATGGCTAGTCAAATAGAAAGTCTCTTAAATTAAATTAGATTTGCAAATAAATGAATAAAAAGCAATCTCAAGATCCATCAGCATTATTTTTTCATAAGAAGAATGTTTGGATATAATGGGAAAATATTGTCTGAAACCCTAAATCTATTTCTATGCAGAAGTCTTCCACCGACCCTACAACGGTCAAGTATATTATTCTACCCATTGGAATTAATCAGTGAATGTGATACGAAAATTAAAACAAAAGACGTTCAGAAATATTGATTATATTTATTATTGTTTGCTAAACTGTATAGTGTATTTAATATTATAATGATACTGAAAATGTAATTTTTCATTAAATATATATATTCCCATCAGATCTAAGTTTTCGGTCACTGATTGGTATTTAAATATGATTGTCTGGGAAGGTTGGTGATCTCTAACTAAAATATAAAACGAACTAAATCCCGATATTGCTATTATACATAAATTCGATTTACAGCCTTTCTGAAGTAAACACAAAATGTAAAAGGAAAACACATTTTATCTATAAGATACAGCAGCTCGAATTTGGATTGAATATTTTATAAGCCAAATTCCTATCCATTGAATTCTGATAACATAGCATGAAACTATTTACAAGTAATTATACAGGAATGTGATGCGCATGCGTGAGTAGACATCATACTGTCATTTTTAATTGATTCTAGGAACTTTGTAACCGTTGAATTGAAGTTTGGCTTGTAACTTGGACACTCTTCAGTAAAAACTATTCGAATGATAGCGACGATGAGTGAAACTCATCGGTTAGATAACAATTATTTAAAGTTAGCCGGAACTCCAAGAGGTGATTTAAAAATGTGTAATTCGCATCGCTACAATCAAGGACAATTGAGAATTAATAGGTCGGAAATTAGAAGAATATCTCTGACTTCTCATTACTGACGTCTTAATAATAATGTTTTGACATAATATCTCATCAGTTATTGTCTGTTCATATAATATACAGATTACTTCCACATGTTTTCTGGTTTTTCCAAAATGAATAATCCGGTTTGGAATTAATAATATATCGGAGCAGGAACAATATTAAGCATAGCGTAAAGAGGAATTTGCTCACTGGTTTCTACAGATATTTAGATAAAAGTGTAGGGATTGCACCGTGTCAGATTAACTTATAGGCTTAGCAGGCTGAATCCTAGGTCTTAAAAATTTAGGGCCACCAGCCAAGGTGTATAATATTTTTGACACTGTCATAGGCAATTCTCTCATAATGCATTGTAGACTCTAAATAGATGTTCAATAATTGTAAACACCCAACATCATACTCGGATTTCCTCAAATTGTTTACGATTTGCACTATTCACATTGCCCAGACCCTTGTCCGTACATTGGTTTCAATATTCACAACGTTTCGACCGTTGTACTTTCCGGCCTTCATCAGCTTAATGGAATTTCGAACCGAACCGTTTATTTCATCCACTGGGGTAGATTGGTCTACTTCTACGTGCCATGTCTCTTCCCGATATCTCAGTTACAGTTATTCTCCTTTAGTAACTCAATTCCTCAAGTTTTGTTCACATCAGCTTTGACCAAATCAAGTCCTCATTTACACATAGGCTAGTGGATAAAAACGTTGTTTAAAGTAATCCAGTGACTTGGCCCAATACGTTGTGAGTTCAATACCTGGCCATAGTAACTTACGCTGTTTGGAGATCGATAGGCTTAATGAAACAAGAGTAAATTATATGACAACGGTTTAATTCCGGAAGTTCTCTGTAGATCAATATTACTAATGATGCCAAAGTTGACAGGTGTGAAGTAACGTGATCTCTACCGAATAACAGTCTTAATAAACAACATTGACTGGAGAATATTAAAAATACAAAACTCTTATTACAAAAATAGTTTGAATATGGCGGCGCAGAGAATATTTGATAAGATAAATTGAATCTCATTTCATTGTCACTCAAAAGAAATATAAAAACGAAAGAAAAGTGACTCCTTTATGAATACGAGTGGCTTACCGTTAGATATGAAGCTGACCACTCAGGAATATCAGATCACTTTTGATGCTCACACAGACTTTTCAGCAATAATTAATATTTGAAATGAAAACAAGAATTGTAAATGTTGATAATAGAATAAGTAAGCATACTGTATGTAGTATTAGAAATTTGCGCTGATTTGTTTCAATTAATTTTAAGATAATTCCCAAACATATTACGTCAAACAAAATAAAATATTAGCAGTAACACAGTGACAGTAAAATATACAAGCGCAGATTTTATGTATGTTTCACCAGTTTGGCTGAAATCTGACTATGCGAAGAATCTAGTAAAGTTCAAAGAGTCATTTGTTTGCACATTTACAAAGAATCAGTCACTAGTATACGTGTTCTTTACGAATAAAAATATAAATAAGGACAGTAGACTGAATTGAACCAATGAGATATAAATGTAGTTCTTATAACCACCTTTCACTTATTCATCGTTTTGCAACTTATTTTTAACCCTAGGAAACTATTCTAAATGTTGTTTATTAAACTATTTATTTGAGTTTGTGTGTCGGCTTTTTTATACACGCTGTATACATGAATAGATATGTCTATTTATATCAGTGTATTATTAATATTATCATTAATTTTCGATAATGATTATTCCACTGTGAATTTTCAGACAGCTGAAATAATCACAAAGATCAAGGATATTTCCTCTACATATGATGTCTTTTCGCTTTTTTTTCTACGAGATTGTTATTCTGGGAGACATTTCCATTATATGAAGGTGTTACTGGAGATTCTCTTATATCAAAGTATTATAATTATTATTATTTGGCACTAGTGTATCTTAAAGAATTTTACAAAATAAGTGAAGCTACATAACTTTAGTACTACCAACAGCAGCAACAACCATAATGTATAGAACGTGTAACTAGAAGATAAAATAATGATATAACCAAGATGGTAACGTTACACGCTGCTCCAAAATCAAAACTTTAGAGACAGAAAATATCAATCCTTTTAAGAGTGATAACAGCTACTGAAATTGGAAAGACTATTATCTTGAAATATGTTTTAAGAGCAAGATTCTATAAATTACAAGCAACAGCAGCCTTTTTTGGTCAATGAATGTTGAATATTTGCTTATCAGAAAAAGGATAATATTTCCATTACTATAACAACAATAATAATAATAATAATAATAATAATAATAATAATAATAATAATAATAATCAATTGGTTGCTGATGGAAAAAAAAATATATATCATTGGACATTCGGCCCGAACTATAAGTACAGCTAGAATATCACAACACCTATAGATGTAAGCTAATTCTTAGTTTCCCTAGGGATTCAAAGCGTTTTCTAATCTGTTTCAATCTTCAGTTCTATTGTCTCTTTGCCTGTCCCAATTTGATTAGTTTTATGTCTAGACACACACAATTCCCCACTTTTTATGTTCTGTGTTCTTAGATAAGGGCTTTAAAAATACCAAAATAAGGGAAATAATCACTGACTGAACGAAAAAAAAAATAATAGAAATTGATTAAAAAACGGAAAGAGAATGTAAGTCAGATATTTTTTCTCCCCCTAAACTTATAGTTTTTAAGTAACTTTTTTTTCAGGTGTTATTTACTTGAGCTAGAATTCCTGTTTGGAGGTCAATCTATTTTACAAGCATTTCAACAAAGTAACAAATATTTCTTTTTGCTTTTAGGTAAGGAATTTCATTCTAGTTTATTTCAGTTTTCAGGCGTTTCTCTTAACTTTGTCTCACATGCATGCAGAGTGCAATGAGTAAATTGTCGCTGTATTATACGTTTGATCTCGCGCATTCTTGTTGTTTCTTTATGGCTTTTGTCTGCTGTACCGTGTAATAGTATCAGTTGGACACCGTCTGTAGGAAAAAGAACTCCATGTCCCTATTCACTCCGCCAGAAATTTGGAAAATTCATGCTGTATTGCTTGGCATTCGCTCCAGTACGAACATTTCAAAATGTTTGAGTGTGAATCTGAGGATAATGCAGGGGTTTCCGAAAGATTTAGATGAGTTTAATGGTGATTACGACGTTACAACAGTTCAAAAGACTCACTCTGATCTTTCTGATGGGAAAAGAACTCGGGATTTTTTTGGTGAGGGCCTCAGCCTAACACGGAGGCTTACATCCTTTGCCGTGAGGAGATATTGATACGTTAGGTAAACGGGGTGGCTGCTGAAAGACCCTATGTGGGGAAACAGGAATTTGCCCATGCAACACGAATAGGAGTACTCAGTTGTTGCTGTCAGACAATTTCTGCGACCGAATCAGCCCTTACACCTGGCCACATAACTCTTGAGACTACCCCTCATTATTATGAGTTGGGCGCAGTTGAGTGAGAGAGAAGACTCGTCCTTTTCTACCTATCACCCCTAGTAACAGAACAGTCTATATCTTACGACTACGTACGGAAAACTTCGACCAATAAAAAACCGTACTAGGCGAATCAACAAATCTCATTGGTTAACGATACAATAATCTGAATGTTTCACGTGCAAAACAAAATTGCACCAAAACTTCTTCCTAAACAAGAAACAAGGCGTGAGCCTCTACTCATGTCCAAGAGAAGGGGGAGGAGTGTTGACCGGGCGAGGGAAGATGATGTGGCATTTATTATGACATATCAACAAATCCGGATAACCTTATTTCTTCAATTTCTTTTTATTAAGAATAAAACAATGGGACTAAGTTAAAACTTAGTGTTGTGAAAGGGTAAAATCCAGGTGTCAGCCTGGACACTTTGCCAACTAGCTCCCCCTCCTATCCTTCCCTTTGTTTTTGTCGTTCTTGTATGTGTTATATGTAATAGTAGGTAGGATTTCCTACCGCCTGGTAAACACTCCTCCCCCTTCTCTTGGACATGAATAGAGGCTCACGCCTTGTTTCTTGTTTAGGAAGGGGTTCCCGGTACTCTCGCTGTCTCTGGCTTTTGTACTAGTGCATTTCTGTTTCTCCCGTGCTGCGTGCAGTCTGTGGCATTGCCTCTTCAATCTGAGGGGACACAGTTGACAGTTCTCTGGTTGCTGTTTCCGACTGGTAGTTAGGAGCCCTAACTCTTGCGTAGCGTCTTGAGAGGCCTCTCTGATCAACATTTGTATAATACCGGGGTGTTTGTAGTGCCATGTCGCGCATGGAAAGGTGTCCCTGCAGTCACCTACGGTGTGAAAACCTGAGGCCACATGATGCAGGTTGTGCCAACTCCTCTCTGCCTACGTCACGGTCGATAACTGTCTGCTTCTTTTACTTCGGGCCCTCTCATCTTCCAACCATAATTCCACATGATGACTTCCAAAGACCGAAAAAGTAATCATAAACCAGCCCCACAAAAATCACCTAAATCCCTCAGCATTTCGTTGTCCAACATCCATGGCATTAGAACAAACTTCTGCGGTATGGAATTATTCCTCACTGCAAACTGCCCGTATATACTGGCTCTCTGTGAGACCAACCATGTCTCGTCTATCCCTCACGCAGATAGTTAACTTCCCCACTCGTTTTGCCTTCAGCCGGGAAGGTAAGGCCTCTCTTCTCGATTTGTGTTTTACCTCCATCCCCGAGTCTTGTAGCGCCACGCAACTCTGTCCTCTTGGTAACACCGATCATGCCGTAGTATCTGTTAACATCTCCTTCAACTCCACCCCCTATCACTAGAACTTCGTTCTACTATCAACGAGCTGACTGGGACGTGTTCCGTGGTTTCCTCCACGATGTCCCCTGGGATGATGTCTTTACGCTCCCCGTCCAAGTATGTGCTTCTGAGGCCTCATCCTGGGTTAAAGGTGGAATCGACGCTTTCATCCCCTCAAGGAAATATAGGGTTAAGTCGCTCTCCTCCTCTTGGTTCTCCGCTGCTTGCTCAGCCGTCATTGCCCATAGGAACCACTTCTTTGACACACTTCGTAGCGACATGTCGGACTGCAATAGACGTCTCTTTGCCTCCGCCCGTAACGAATGTAAGCGTGTCCTCAAAGATGCTAAATCACTATTTGCGCCTCGGATGAAGGAGCGTATTGCATCTCGCAAATTTGGCTTTGGTTTTGGGCATTATCTCCAGTTTAGACCCCAACAAGGCTAATTGTGGAGATGGGATGCCAGCCATTGTCTTGAAGAAATGCGCGCCTGAACTGGCGCCCGCCCTCTCTAAACTATATAACTACTGCCTCAAGGAATCTTGTTTTCCTGACTCCTGGAAATCCTCTTCGATTGTTCCTGTCTTCAAGAACTCTGGCGACCCCTCTGACTCTTCTAATTACAGTCCTATCAAACAAGTACCCTGCTTCTGCAAAGTCTTCGAAGCCCTAATCAATACCGAAGTAGTTAACCAACTTTCATCCCATGATCTACTCTCAGACAAGCAATATGGCTTCCGCTTTGCCCGATCTAAAGCTGATGTGCTTACGGCCATCACTGAAACTGTCTACCAAGCTCTTCAAAATAACGTGGAAGCTCGTGCCGTGGCCTTAGACATCTCCAAAGCGTATGATAGGGTTTGGCATGCTGGCCTTCTTCGCAAGCTCCAGGGTTATGGCATTACGGGTCGATTATTTGACCTAATACAATCATTCCTGTCAAACCGAGAAGGTCGTTCTCAACGGATTCTACTCCAGTTCCTATCCCACAAATGCAGGTGTTCCCCAAGGCTCCATCCTAGGCCCCACTCTATTCCTTATCTTCATAAATGACCTTCCTAACGCCATAAATTCTCAAGTTGATATCTACGCGGATGACACCACAATTTACTCCTGCCTCAAAAACAAATCTAGTGTCGCTGACAAAACTAACCTGGCCGTTCGTCTCGAAAAGTACCTTCAATCGGTTGTGAACTGGGGCAGGAATTGGCTGGTCAACATTAATGCCTCAAAAGCAAAACTGCTCTCTATTAATCAGCACAGAGATCCTTCCCTACCCTCCATTAGAATGTCTGACGCTCAACTTCTCGAGAGCACCTCTCTGCGGCTGCTCGGTCTCATATTGTCTGCTGACCTACGATGGAACAAATACATTGAGTCAATTGCTTCGTCCACAGCAATGAATGTTGCCTCCAGTTGACGCGCCAGGAAATTTTTCTCCCTGGAATCGATCCTTCAGATCTACAAATCAACAATTCACCCTTACTGCAGTAGTGCTGCCATATATGGTCTTGATAAGATTCATAGGCTGGTATGCAATATAATTGGCCCTGATCTGGCATCTCGTCTGCAATCGCTCTCTCACAGACTCGACGTTGCCTCTCTCTGTATTTTTTACAAATACGTCCATGGTAATCGCTCCGAGGAGCTGCATTCGCTGGTTCTCAGACTTATAGAATTCAAGCTCCTTACGAGGCTGGCATCCCGATCTCACCCTTTCAATGTAGAAACTACTAAATATAGCCGTCTCTTCTACTCCAATAGCTTCATGTCTCGCACCTCTCTCCTGTGAAACTCTCTTCCCTATTGCAGTTTCCCTGAGAGCTATAATCTCCAACTATTCAAATGTAATGTCAATCGACATCTCCAATTGCCTTGATCTATCCACTATCCCTCTCCTCATCCTCTATCACTCCTATCTGATCTTGCTCCAAATATTTTGTAACCCCCTGCATCCTAGTGGTTTCCTGCCTTGCTTGGGGTGAAACGCTTAATACACATGCATATATATATATATATATATATATATATATATATATATATATATATATATATATGTGTGTGTGTGTGTGTGTGTGTGTGTGTGTATATATATGTCTGTGTCTATATATATATGTGTGTGTGTATATATATAGATATATATTGACCACTAATATTTTACATACATATATATATATATATACATATATAAAATATTCGTACATACATATTTATTTATATATATTCATACACACACACACACACACACACATATATATATATATATATATATATATATATATATATATATATATATATATATATTATTATTTTCTGCAAAATGGATGTTTAGTCTTTGTTTCATTTCTCTTTCTTTATTTAGTATCGCTTCTCATGTGGTATTTATCTCCAGTCTATTTCTAATGAGGAGATTGTCAAAAACGAGCATATACGTTTCGGAAGACTTACGCTAATATGTTTTTGTTTTTGGTAAATAATTTGTTAGTTCAACCTCAGGCCCATCTTTCACATTCTTAGTCTATGTGGAATGAATAAGAACAGCAAATCATAACCACTGACGTAGCAGAACGAGAAAAAAAAAACCTACAAATATTTTACTTTGAAATTCTATGAAGTTTAGCCATATCGACAAATACTAGAAGAATTCAGGAAGGAAATGCAGACGAGACGTTATAATAACAACAAAGCTGACGACATTAGTATGAATGTAAATAATGGTTTAGATGTCACCAGCAAAGAAAATAAATGTCAAAACCATTCATCCTATAACAGCTAACAGAAGAGATAATGGAACACTGGACCCTTGGGTAAATATATATTTTTATTACCTGTATTCAAATTTGACAACCAATCATAAAAGTAACTGAAGCTGAGAGATATTTCTGATAGGAGATATTTACAGAGATAGACAAACTTTTGCCTAGTAACATATTCGTAGGGTATCCAAGAAGGAATCAACATATAACCAAATACTTTGGAGGATTTAAATTCTATTCACCCAAATACCAATTCGAAACGCCCAATGGGTTCATTCTCTGATTGCTACAATTCTTCATTGCTGGGAAATCTCAGTTGAATACAGAACGAAATGAATTAACACAACATCTAGGATTTTCAACGAACTTCTCATAATCCATAAGGGCATAAATTGATATACACTGTTCCTACCATAATCTCATATATCCTCACTATGATGATCCTCGCCTTTGTTATTTTGATATATAGAAAATTAACTGAACAAAAAATAAATTATTAATGGAACTCATATTTAAATTCTGAACTTCGAAAAACGCTAGCAAAACGCAACAGTATACTGATTAAGCCTTTAGGATTTATATAGAAAGGACGCTAGACCAGTATGAATAAATTATTTTATAACTACGATATTTCTATTCTATTCTTTGGGCAAATTTGTTTACTGTACGCAATGCTGAATGCAAATTTATTATGTGTTATCATCCAAGCACCTTTATTAGTGTTATTTAAAATCGCATTTCGATTTGTTTTTAATTATCTCTGTACATTTTTAAGATGAGGTACGTACATAATTTGCATTATTCGGATTATTGCCCTTATTTTTGTCGCAATGTTTATCACCGCATTTCGCCCGTTTTACGCTCAGGCCTTTTTCAGGTGGTTGAAATGTCCTCAATGTCACATCGCGCAGTGGATACAGTCTTTAGTTAGATCCAGTGACAGGACCCAAAGAGTGTAAGTTCAATACCTAGTTAAGGCAGTGGAGAAATTTCTGAGGGGAATTAAACGGAGATAACTGGCATCCATTAGACATGGCACCTGGAACTAGAGCAGTCTACGCCAGTTCCACATTCCAACCTCCTGAAGAAGGCTTGAGAGTACAACGTCTGAAACCTTGTGATAAACATGGCGACAAAGATGAGGACAATAGTCCGAATAATGTAATGTTCTTAATTCTTTTATTTCAGCCACGGTCAATAATAGAATCTTCGTACAAAGTTCAAACTGCAGCTGGGACAGTTTCTTTCTTTCCATTTAGGGCTAGTGATTTTTAAAAGAAATTAATGTTTGCGCCCCACTCCCAGTTATATTTAACTAACGAAGCCATCTGAAGGATTTCGCCATTTAGAATAAAATCTACCATGGGCATTTGATAATGTCTAAGGGTCGGAGAACATTTCTTACAATTTTACCAGATAATGAAACAGAAACATTTATATTTTAGCAATGCTGTGTAACAACCGTGAAACGTTAAACGAAAAGAAATAATGTCTGAAATTCTGGAATTTATCCAAATCAGTTTGAAACGCACGCTTTATGTATTAAAAGAGAAACAATAGATAGATAGATAATGAACAGTCAAATTAGATTAATAGATACTGAACAGACAATATAGATCAACAGATAATGAACAGTCAAGATAAAAGATAATTGATAAAATACAGACAAGACAGAAAGACAGATAATGAACAGTTTAGATAGATAGATAGATAGATAGATAGATAGATAGATAATGAAAATACAATATAGGTAGACAAATAATGAAATTTGAAGACAACGGCAGACAGACAGACAGATAATGAACACTCTAAGATAGATAAATAGATAATGAACAGTGAAGATAGAAAGGTAAAAGATAATGCAGTCAAGATAGATAGAAAGATGTACAATGATATTGATAATTAACACACAAGATAGATAGCTAGATAGGTAGATAGATAGATAGAGAGATAGAAAAAGAACACTCAAGATAGATCGATGATAAACAGTTATATTAGATATTAGATAAGGAAAAGTCAATATAGATAATTAGATAATGAACATTTAAGACAGCAACAGAAAGATAGATACATAGACAATGAAGAGTCTTAGATAATAATCAGTCAAATATACGTAGACAGATAAATACATATGTAGATAGACCTTGTTTAGCCTATCATGTCATATCTCGTCTAGTTCATATTTATTGCTACTCAGCAATTGTTAGCCTCGTTTTCATTGTGTAGTATACGACATATCCATAGACACGTTCTGTGGAACAAGAACAGTCTTGTTGCGGGTGTATGATGTGTGTTGGAGAGGAATAGAAGGTTTGAATTATCAGAAGGTTTAAAATTCCGTGTGTTCAATAATCTTCCATCCACAAGAATTAATACAAGACATAGAACAATGATTCTTAAACATCTTATTTCAAAACGTAACAATTGAATTTATTAATATTTAGTATGCATGCATGCATGGATACTGAGTGAAAAGGTTAGACAGTGTTGTGTCTTTCAGATTAGGTAATATTTGTACCTAAGTTCATAAAGTGAAAGTAATTATTAAACTGTAGTCTAGAAGAATGAAGTTTCTTTAGCATGTTTGGAATTGTGTATTGTACAACTTGGTGAAAGTTCAGAAGAGATTTCAGAGTTTGTACTTGCGTGAATGTTGGTAATGTTCTTTAACGTCTGATCGTAAAGGCTAAGACGGGAGGTCTTGAAGATTACATCTTGGTACTTGGTAGCAAGGAATGAGACGTGCGAGAGAGAGAGAGAGAGAGAGAGAGAGAGCGATGAATGAAAAGAAACACGAGGGAGTTTACACGTATTTTGTTTTTATAATTTTGTTGTATCACGTGACAGGCTCAAATGAAGAACGCGGGAAAACAGATTTGTCGCTGTGCAGGATATCTGATTGGTTGGAACTGACCATTCAGCGAGCTAGTTTTGAGTAGATTAACCAATGAATGCTTGTTATATATTTTGTAAGTTTGTGATGGTGGAAATTAGAACAGGAATAAGGCATTTCCTAACAGGGGTTAACTGGTTTGTTGTGGAAGATTTCACAGTCTAAACCTGTAGACTAAATAGAGGGTTCATTTCGAATTTCCCTGCAGCCTACATGGATCGACATAAACCTGATGAACGCAAGACGGTACAAAGCTAGAAATGTTGAGATAGAAACACAAAGATTAGGAAAAATAAACTGCATGTATATAATATAATGAAATGAAATTACTGATGGTTACATGACAAGAAAATAATAAAGTGCATAAACAGTCACTTTCAGCCACAGTTGATGATCGCCATTATTTATTGAGGAATTTATTTTATGTTCTACATTATGCATGTATGGTTTTCGAATAAAATAAACGCATCTTCTACCTGCCTTAAACGATATCATTTTAGTGTTCATAGTTGATAAACTGTGTCTCTGTAAACGTTGCGGTTGTCTTAATTAGAACATAAAATATATTTAAGAATTCAAAATCCGAGACATATTGAAAATCAAGTTTATTTATTCAATATCAGATATGTTATTTTTCAAATACAAATTTCCCCCTCGTAAAGAAAGCAGACAGTAAATTACGCCAAAGAGAAATTAGTCTAAACTCACCGAGTAGTAAATTGATACCCGTACAAATAAAACAATTACTCACATGATTATAGGTCATCTAAAACTAGACGAAAGTAAGTACAAACTAGACATTATAGGTTACAGACAGTGATTAGCTAATGTTTATGCATATGTTTAAGTCTCAACTACATTCTATTCACAGAAACAGGAAAATGCGTTTACAATAGAAAACAAAAACAGTCTTCAAAATATAGACAAATGACCCTTAATCTGTCGGAATGAGTAATTGGCGGGAAGATTTCGAACTCTGGTTGTGGTAGTTAGAATTAGTTTCCCAACAATACCCTAGTCCTGTAATACTCTTATGCTGTACTTACTGTTTAATGACATATCTGCAACGCTTGTTTTGTTATTTCTTTAACAATTTACATCATGGTGACGAAGGATTCAGGTTAAATCATTAAAAAATATTACCAGTGTCTACAGCAGTGGCGAAGAAAGGAATTCTAATCAAACTCTACAACAAAAGCATATCCAGTGTTTATTACAACACTGACTGTGAAAAAAGAAACTCCTCAAAAGAATACAATTTGTACACGTTCAATTCAGTGTCTTGGAAAGAGGGTGGTGATCTTTGTTATTTTTCCCTTCCAACAAGTAAGTAAAAGAGCTGTATAAGTCAAATAGACTTATTGTTTTCGCTAATAGAGTAAAGTAAAAATATTAACCCCTCTCAGTAAAAGAATCGTACCAGTCAAAAAGACTTATTGCTGGTTAAGAGGGTAAAGAGAAAAAAAAATATCCTTCTCATTTCATAATTGTTCGTTACACCGCGGTAAAATGGACGAATTGATCAAACACCAACAGGAACAACAACTACTGTTGGGACAGAAACATCTAGAAAGACAAGAGAAATATCAACGAGAACAAGTAGAATACCAGAAGAAATTTGAAGAATTGCACTTAGAAATTCAGGATAGACGAAAAAAACTGGAATAAATCCTCCTTCAAACACAGAATGAGCAAAGGCACTTGTATAATATATCCAGCAAAAGCCAAAATGAGGACAGCGAAAACGTGTTCTCTCAAAATGCTATATGGAGTGCTATTGAAAACTTCTCGTTTGCATTTGAAGAAGAAATTTCTTTCGCTTCGTACTTTATACGTTACAAGCACTTATACAATAGGGATTGTGCTAGTTGAGCTGACCATAAAAAGGTTCGCCTACTCATCAGGAAATTATGCGCAACAGAATATATTATTTTTTTAAATATATTTCGCCTAAGAAAACCAACGACTTGAAAGTAAAAGAAGCGGTTCAATCATAAAGAGAAATCTTCAGTCCAAAAACATCACTGTTCCACAAGCGTTGGAAATGCATGAATCTCACCCGCAAAGAAGACGAAGATTATACTACTTTTGCGAGTGTAGTCAATAAACACCGCGATGACATTAAATTGGCAGAGTTAAGCGCCAATTATTTTAAATGTCTGATTTTCGTTCAGGGTTTGATTTCAGCGAAAGTCGCCGAAACACGTAATTTCAGTATTAACAATTTTCAAAACTGTTGATTCTGATTTCTTTTTTTCTTTTCCTGAAAAAGGGTTTATTTAGTTGAATAAAAATTATTGTGCAGTAAATATAAAAAAAAATACTCCATACGGAGTCAGGCTGAAAAGTGGGGCGTTGTGATGTCCTCCCTCTAAATAGTCTATGTTGGACTCTTCCGCCTACTATAAGATTAGTAGGAGAGAAGACCTTGGGGAAACAGTGGAATAGATGGAACGCTGGGTCAACAGATGCACACTCAGTAGTCGTGTAATATTCTTCTATTGTACTTTAATATATGATATATCTGCAGCACTTGTTTTGTTATTTCTTTATTCATTTACTTGGTCACAACACCTATCTATCTTTTTTAAACCCTAAAATAGCAATAAAGTCACCAAGGCACACGGTGTAACTGAGTGTGGAAAAGATGAGAATAAAAAAAAAACATTAAAATAAAGGAATTTGAAGAGAGAACATAGCATCGTTTGAAATTGCATGTATACTTATAAAGATCAATGTTGACTAGAAAGCAAGAAGTCGGAAGTGATTTACATAAGCGAGAAGTCCAAACATGTACGTGTAAATTTAGCCATTTCAACTGAAAAATGATTGTACCTTGCCTTTAATCTAGCACTGCACTTAAATTCACAAACTATAAGTACTATAGAGAAAAGCTCATCAGATAATTTACCATGAAAATATTAATATGTATACGATATAATACACAATTATCTATTTGAATAATGGAATCACATTCCACAATATTCAATTTAATAAATATTAGAAGAATAGATGAAGCTCTAATTCACTTGGTATATTTGTTGCATTCTTTCTCTCGTTTTTCCCGGAGAAGGATCGCAAATTGATGAGGGTTCAGAGATGAAAGAAAATTTTAACTGATCTAATTTTATTAATGTCGATATATACTAACAATCCAGTGTCTGTATGTGTGTGGGGGTATTCTTCAGTCACTCAGTAGCGGTTACGAACACGAAAGAAAACACGTCAACATCACTTGAGACTCATAAATCAACTCGCTGAAAACCATTCTCTATCTATCATTCTCACGCTAGCTCAGCCAATCAAAATCAACTTCCTTATCAAGGTCTTACCTTCGAAATCCAGAGCTGAAGTACACTTCCCCCTAATATAATAGTTTGCTAAACTATTATTTAACACACCTAATCATTAAAAATATACATTTACTAATTTTATTCAACTATATTACGCTAAAATCCCCAAGAGGATAGAATCCAGGTAGAACTCTATGTCCAGGACAGAGTAGGGATATACATTCTATTTTTATTTCCAGAGTTTTTTTTTTCTGTTCTCTTTTTGAATTTTTGAATTTACGATTCCAATGGAATAAATTATGACCATGGAATATTAGTGTTTAAGCCTTTTTATTATTATATTATTATTATTATTATTATTATTATATATATATATATATATATATATATATATATATATGTGTGTGTGTGTGTGTGTGTGTGTGTGTGTGTGTTAATTGTTTTCTGGAAAATGGCATGATGCCATTTTTAACCTTAGATCTCTGGGTGGGATCCTGAGATAAATCTGTACACTCCAGAAATGAAAGGAAATAAAAATAACAATAACAATCAGAAAAGAAGTAGAAGAAGAAGCGTACCTGCCATAAAAAAAGATGGTAAATAAGTTTTGGATTGCAAACATCACTGTCAATGTATTCCGTGTTTAATGTATATAAGTTAGATCCACCCAGAATAATTTAGGACAATTAGCTACCAATTTTCCTAAACTCAGCAAAGATTCAAAAATTCCCAAACGGTGCCTGATCAATTCTCTTTTGTTGACCTTCACATATCCTGTGATGTTGATATTATTTTTCCTTATACCGATGTATGCTTGAGATCATAGCATGTATTTTTTTGTTTAATACTGAATTTATTTTCTTGATTTTGATACAAATTGCTAGCTTACAATTGTTATTGCATTGATAGCAATGTTGTCAGTTCGTTGTCTGACTGAAGAAGTTAATAGATTATTGATTTTAACATTCAGCGTTCATATTCACTAATTATTGAGAAGAAAATATTTTGAAATTCATGGGTTTAAGATGAATTTCAGCAACAGATTTGAAGCAACACCATCTTCCTTGTGGTTTTAGCCTTTTGCTAAAAGTTTCGTTTTAATTTAAGAATGTTTGGTTTGTCAAAAAATTGGAGTGGTTAGAAAGTTAGAAATTAGTTTTATACTCGGGGATCTCTTATGAAATCCAAAAGTCTTGTGTTTTTTCGGTTGGATTTTTTCAAATTTCTCATGAGTTTTTTGTATCGCTAACAAAAAAGATACGAATGTTTTTTGGTTTTTTTTTTCTGTCATTACTTTTTACGATCTTTCTCTAATTTGCTTTCAAGTAACTATTTATCTTGAAATCAATATTCAAAGACTGTCCTTTCTGCCAATGAAATAACCAAAAAATAAATTTGAAAAAAAAAAAAAGCATTTTAAAAGCGAACAAAAAGAAAGCATCTCAAGTAAAAACTTGGCGAAATCCTAATCTTTTCTCAGATCCACGCTATTCTATTCAGAATTTAGAAGTGGAAACCAGGACTTTCACCGACGAATGAATATATAAATAGCCAATGTTTTGCCTTCCGATAAAATTGTATTCATTTTGCGTTTCTTTTTACCTTACAACTATATATATATATATATATATATATATATATATATATATATATATATATATATATATATTCCGATGTTTATGCCGGTTTATTTTGTACCGTAAATGTACATCCGAAGGCTTCTCATAGAATATGATTTTTCCTTATTTCTTTTGAATATCACTTCCCAGATCTTCAGTTCACAAAGGAAATACTTTTAGTGTTTTCGAATATTTTTGGTTATCATATTGAAAACAAATTCTTCAGGTTATAGAGGACACATATATCACTAAGATATTTTTAGCGGGGTTTCTAGAACTAGAAATTATTCATCCATTATGATGTAATTAAACTATGGCTAGATGAAGATGAAAATCACATGATATATAGGATTTGTTGTCGCTTCTAATAAAAAAACTAGCTTCAGATGTATAAAACAAGATCAAATATGATGAGTTAAACTCGTGTAGTCATTTCTTGCAAGATAATTATGAAATTTTACTTGCAACTATCATTGTAAATGACTGACAGAAAATAATTTATTTTAATAAATTTTATAAAAGTAGACATAGTAAATCTGTAAGTATTTTTTTTAAAAGGAAATTACAATTATTTAGTATAGATTTTATATTAATTTATGCTGGTAGTTGTGTTCGATCAGCGTTGCTTAATGAGAGGTTCATGATCCGAAGCTTGCAATAAATATAAAATGGCATGAAGAGGAAACAATGACAAAAAAACTAGAAATATCCGTGAAAATGTCACGGTTTTCCTATTTTAATTCTTCAGTTAAGGATTGTGTAAGCATATGACAACGTCCAAGATAATAAAATGGCCGCTACTTAACTATTTGAGCCTTCAAAAAAACAAAAAAAATTATAATAGTCATTTTTTTTCAATTTCGCGGAAACAGAAGTTAAAGACTTCTATCTCCCTCCCATCTTTACCCTTTCTTTTTTTAATTTTTTATTTTCTTGGATTTTCTCACTGAAACCATGTAAAGTTCCTGGTATGTCTTTTCCGCCGTTCTACGAGATCAGAACGGGATAGTCTATTTTCTGTGAGGTATTTGCAGGAGATTTCCTTTTTTTCTTTCTTTTTTTTTCTGAAACCAAGTAGTGTTTCTGATATGTCTTTTCCATTTTTGCAAGTGATCAAAACAGAATAGTACATTAATCAAGAGTTAGTGTCAGATTTTGAAAACTTCCATCTATCTTTCTTTTTCTCCCTTGAATCCACGTATCGTCTCTGGCATGTTCTTTCCGTCTTTCCACGAGATCAAACGAAATATTCCATAATTTATAAAGTGTTAGCAGGGTGCAATATTCGTGTTCTCTAAGATACAAGCCAGCAGATTTATAAACAGAAAATAATAATAATAATCAACAACGCTTAATTTACGAATATAGAATGCTACTACTTCTGGCAATATTATTATTATTATTATTATTATTATTATTGTTGTTATTATTATTATTATTATTTCCTTCGATTTCTTGTATGTACGCATATTTTTCCGCGCTCCGCCCAAAGAGCTAAGTTTAGAAATGGCATCATGACATTTTTACTGACAAATTATGAAAAAAAATACAAACATATTTTACATAGATAAAGCCTTTTCGCAAGGTGTGGGCTGTACTCGTGAGAACTTATATATATATATATATATATATATATATATATATATATATATATATATATTTTTTAAGGCATGGACTTCCAGGAATCCCTTCAATTAGTCTACTGGAGTATTTTCCAAACAATCTGAAGGCTCCAACTACAACAGTGATTGTGATTGTAGATGTTCCTATGTGCCACATTTTTTACATTTCAAGGTCTTTGTATTTTGACAGCTTTTTGGATATCTTCAAACATACATTGCAGTCTGGTGGGACCGCCATATCAATAAGGAGGCAGTTTTTGGTTGTGGTCTTTAATAACAATGTCTTCTTCTTCTTCTTAACTTATTAACTTGAAATATCCGTGAAAATTTCGCGTTTTATCTTATTTTAATTTTCTGGTGAATCTTAATTATTAAGGCAATGATTGAATGAGCTCCTTGTAAATTCTACAGCTAGGAAATCCCCGTGGCACTCTCAGTACGGCATCCTAAAATATTTGCGCGTAAGACGTTGTAATAATATTGCAGTAGCAATCATAAATATGAATCCCGGTCATTATTTAAAAGATTAATAGAATACAAAATTTTTCTAATTTCAATAAAGGAGGCTTTAAACCCATAAAAATGTTATCGCTTCCCCTGTCTCCCTTCTCTTTCTTTCTTTCTTTCTTTCTTTCTTTCTTCTGAAATCGAATATCGCCTGTGCTGTCAAGGCGTAACTTACGCACTAAGGAACCAATAAAAACGCGTAATTATATTATGATGTGCTATTAGAAGAATAGAAAATGAATGGAAATTATCTGCTTCTTGTCAATTTTAGAATCCACTACGAAAAAGTGGGAAAATAATTTAATCCTAAACAGCATTTATGGAGAAATAAAATTTAAAAGATCAAAGATTAGTGGAGGAACATTTCAAAGAGATACCATATGGTTACGTTTGCTCTGTATTTCATTAATAGATCAATGAAATAACACAATTTGTAGTTATTTGATTTCTGATAGTTTCCTTAATAACTTAGAATACATGGGCAACTTCAAACTGTTTTAGAAAAATGACATTAATTTTGGAAATTTGTTAAGACCCGGGTATGACGATGAACTATATCCGACAGCAAAGCCTCTGATTAGAAGAATGGAGGTTTAGAGGATCACCCTGATCTGGGGTAGTACCACCTGTTTGGGTCCTAACTATGGGCAAGTAGTGTCCCCCCAAAAAAAATACAAAACAGGATGAACGTATAAAAATACAATATGATAGTAAAAATACCATCAATACATTTTTTTATATAAAAATATACCAACAATATCTATTTGTATTTAAAATTACCAAGCATACGTATTTATAGTAAAATTATGAACATTATATGTTTAAAGCAAAATGAGAAGCAATACTTTTCTATCGCCTTGAAGCCATAAAATTGTGTTCAAAATATTTACATTTTGGCATTAAATAACACATAGAGGATGAGAAGCTGCTAAACAAAACCAACCAACAATTCGTAGGTTTGCTAACAATAATAAAACAAAATGGTATATGATATCGACATGAAATTTACTCTAAAGCAAACTTCAAAAGAAACAAATTAGTACGAACAACGGATATACAAATTGATAAAGAACTTTGATAACTAAAACCAAAACAGCTCTAACGATCTTATGTATGAAGGAAAATATTTTCTACATGATTTAGAAAATAAGTCTTTTGATGAGTAAAGGCGCCAAATAAAACTGAAACAAAATGCAAAGAGTCTGCTACTATATATATATATATATATATATATATATATATATATATTACCTAAATGACCTCTGTTGTTAAATAGGAATTCGATGAGCTAAACTGATAACTACAAGATATAATAGGTTATAATATATAACATTCACTACTCCCAGATACATTTCGAATGTAACTACCTAGGCCAATTGTAGGTAGAGCGCTGAGACAACGAGCGTTCGCAGTCAAAATTACAACATTAAGTCAGGAAAAATTCTCGAATTAATCAATGATTGGAGCTTCGAGCATTTTGACCTGCATAACTCTAAAATAAAGCTAAATTAAATTATGGAAGTAAGAACAAAATTAAATTCTACAAGTCTACGAGTAAAATCAAAAAAGAGGGAAAATACGGAAAACAGAGTCTAAAAATATTAAGAAAGAAATAAAAAGAAAATATACGAACCAGGCCGACTGAAAACGAAACAGGTGAAAAACCACCAAGCACATCAGATGGAACAGATGAGCACTAGACTACGTGGTGTAACGGTTAACAAGCTGGTCTCGCTAATGTAGTTACAACTGAATAGTGAGTTCGATCATCACTGGGTACGATTGGCCTTGTACCATATCTAAGCTTAGAAAATAAGTATATTGGGCACTTCGAAGTGGTGTAATTTTTACCAATCATGTTTCGCTAGCGTCATTACGGCTTAATAGTGAGTTCATTTCTCACTATATGCTCCTCATATTCGGCCTTGTGTCACATCTATGACAGGATCAGAAAATCATTTTTTCGGAACACCTCGGCGTGATATAATGGTTAGCAAACTTGTCTCGCTAAAATTAATAGTAAGTACGATCCGCACTAGGTGCCCCATACATTCGGTCATGTGCCACATCTAAGCTACGCTACTATTTAGCAAACTTGTCTCGTTGAAGTCGTTACAACTGAATAGTGAGTTCGATCCTCACTGGGTGCCCCATACCTTCGGTGTTGTGCCACATGTAAGCTACGCTTGGCAAATCACTATAGGACACCTCGGCGTGCAGTAATGGTTAGCAAGCTTTTCTCGTTACGACTGAATAGTTATTTCGATCCTCACTGGGTACCCTATACTTTCGGCCTTACGCTACGCTTAGAAAATCAATATTTAACATAAAGAGTGTACTTTACAAATTAATATAATTAACTTTTTCCTTAAAAAGGACATTAACTCCGATTAAAATATTTCACATTTCTGTAAAAGAATTAGACAAAAATTACAAATACAAGGACTTGGAAATAGGAATTAAAAAAAAAAGTAGTATTTAACCAAAACCAATAATAATAAGAGTACTAGGAGTGATTAAAAAGCTTATGGACATACTGAAAATACCAGAAAAAAAAAAAACCTCTCTCGATCTCATCTTCGCAATAACGCTTAAAAATCGTTCTTAACGGATAAGGACAATGAAAATAATAATAATAATAATTTCTTCTTCTTCTTCTTCTTCTTCTTCTTATTATTATTATTATTATTATTATTGAAAGTATGTGAACACTTAATAATCAAATAATGAATTAACTTCATACGATTGAAGATTATAAGTAGTCGGGTCCCTGGAAAGCGATATTCTGTAAGGCGGAATTATAAAAAAGAAGAAATAAAACTAAAATATATAAGAAACTTTCAAAATTCAAAGATATTAAGAAACATATGGAACCAATATTCGCAGTGCAATAAATTCCATTGTCGTGATTAACATTTTGATATAGCATAGAATTAAGCAAATGGACAAAGGAAAAGAAAATCGTCTGGACTTGTGCCCAAGACGAATTTCAAGTAAGCTGCTAAGGACATTTAGGCCAAGGTATAGCTAACCGATCTATACAGATTCTAGCAGAAGTAAAGAAGAAATGGGTTAATTAAACATTGAAGTTCATGTAGCAATGGAAGTGGAAATGTTACGCCGATATACATCAATACGAGTGAAGAACGACTGCTAAGGGACGTAGCAAAAGAAGAGATACTTGGTTGTGGTATGAAGCAAAAAGGTATGCCTATGTCGAAAAGGAAATGATCAGCCGGTGATACTTTTTTTTTAAAATGCTGGAAAAATGACATTATAACATTTTTGTATATTTGAGAAAAGGTGATCGAAAAAGCACCAATCAAGTAGCAGCGTTTCCCGCGAGGCAAATATAGTCTCTGAATATTCTACGCTTGTAAAGATGGTTTACAAAACAGTGGATGCATAATAAGATGGCTGCGGTTTTGCAATATCTTTGGATTTGAGTGCGCAAATATGGCATATGTAATTCGAAAATAAAATGATAAACATTTTAATGGACCATATATATTTCAAACAGATAAAATCATGCAACACACACACACACACACATATATATAATATATATATATATATATATATATATATATATATATATATATATATACACACACATATATATATATATATAGTTTCTACATTCTTTTTAAAATAATTGTCAGACTTTACCCATTTCATAATATATATATGAATTAAATATTATATATATATATATATATATATATATATATATATATATATATATATATATATATATATATATATATATATATATATATATATATATATATATATATATAAAAGAAATATAGTCTTAAGGTGTGCTATATTTATGGAATGAAGTGCTCAATATCAGAGATAGAGCGTGTGTAAGTATAAAAGTGAACATAGAAGTCAACACTTAGAGGCGACAGTCTGTTTCATGCTATATGCAATCGTCATGTTCACTTTTATATATATATATATATATATATATATATATATATATATATATATATATATTGTTCTAAGATGATAGTGAAGAACAGAAAAGAATAAATATTTTGCTTGATGTACCAAATTTGATGATGGATTAGAAAAGCGAGATATTTAAAATATGGAGATCAAAATAAGAGAAATAGTACAAACTGACGTTTAATAAAGTTAAAGCAGTTTAGGGTGTTTATATATTTTCTGAGGACACATGGCCCAGTCGTAAGTGCGTTGGTTGGATCCAGTGACTTGAATTGACAAAACTTACGAATTCAATACCAGGCTCCTGCAATGGGGAAGAAAAACTTGGCAACATGAGTTAAAGGGAGACAACTGATACTAAGACATCCGGAAAGACATGGCATGTGGAACTAGAACAATATACTCCGTTGAACGAAAGAAAGGGTTCCGTTCAAAATTCCAATCACCTGAAGAAGACCGGAGCGTACAACGGCCAGAACGTCGTGAATATATCAATAAAGATGAGGACAAAATTCCAAACGATGTAAATAATGTAAATAGCATATTAGGTGTTAAACTTTTTTGCTACTCACTTATCAAACACTATCGAAGATAAAATAAAATAAAAAAAAATGTACGTACGACTGGAACAGAAAACACTGATGCACTGTATTGGGAATAAATTAAGATCGAAAATTTATACTCAAATCACATTAAGTCCTAGCAGACATTCCTTCTGTTTACAGGCAGCCAATACTTTATGAAAGGTTCTCAAGTACGTTGCGATGAAATTGCGTGTGTGATCTGTACACAATAGAGAAAATAATCACCCAGTAAGCCGAATACATTGACGATATTTTTATAAAAAAAACCCAAAGCAAATGACTTATTTCAATCATCACTCAGCTGAATACTCCTGAATTAATAATGGAGAATGCTGAAAAATGATCGTCTCCACAAGTTGAATTGACCTAACTATACTGTCGGCGTCGCACTGACATTTAAAATGATAAATATGTGTACTAGTTTTCAAGGCAAGATGTCCTTGCAAATACATTTCAACATCGCCCAAGACGAGAATATCACTCGTTGATTAGCAGAAAAAAATAACATTTTGATATAATGGCCGAAATTTGTTGAGCAAATATATAACCTTGGTCACTAATCCAGGGTAATTTAAAATAGGCAGGGTATTTTTTCCAAAGAAATAAATGGGTAAAAGAAACAAAAATGCCTATAGACTCAAATTTATCACCCCCCACACCACCACCACCACCGGCACAAAAATGCTTTGGCAACCGGTTATGAAATTCGAATGTGTTCACACATAGCATAAGCCTAATGTAATGAATTAACAGAAAAATGCCACAAACGTAGAAAAACTGAATGTAAATAATATGAAAAGAAAAATTAACGTTACACATACACGAAAACACTTATACACACTCGAAATATAACCTGATTCCTGTCGCTTATAAATGCCAAATTATATCATAAACCAACAGATTTCGTACAGATATATTGGCATATAAACTATGAATACACTGAATGAATTATGATTTTATCCAACAAGGAAGTAAAATCTTACTGGAATTCAATAAAAGTTTGTATTTCATGATATATACAGTCTCATGAGATACACTCACTGGTTGTTAAGTTCACTGTATCCACTCATTCTCATAACTGGGTGATATCATTGATACTCGATTGGTTTGACATTTCACTTCTCTCTTTGCCGCCATTTCATTGTCAATACAGAAAGAAAAACCGAAGCCCACACTAAAACTTAACCTTATTTGAAAAGCCTGACCTCTGATCGATTTTGCCTGCTATTCAGAACACTGAAACCCTTACTCGAATTTAAACCGCTCCTCTTTCAACTAGTTCCCACCGTCACTGTTATTCGAATTTCTTTCTCATTCTTTACGGCTTTATTTTTATTTATCTGTAATTGTGCAGATTTCAGTTTCGGATGGATCTCTGTCTGCGATAGACTCTCGGAAAATCTCCTTATCTCATATTCTTTTATTGTAAGCAAGTAGTGTAGACTCGCAATCTTTGATCAACGTCTAAACAGGCCAATGCATCGTGATAACATTTAATTCTGCTATCTTTAATTTGATTGTTAGATTTACCAGCACCCAGGGGTTTGTGAGCATTCGTCTACATTATGCCATTTGCACTGGTAAGAGATGGTTTATTTTAAGCTGAGTAAAATTCGCAATTGACATTGATTTAGCTTTGAAAACATGCAGTTGACGATATTTGAGAGAAAATAGCCGCGAAAGAAAGAGTTTATAGATTTCTCTGGAAATAAAATATCTGAAAATATTTCAGGGACATTATTTTACTAATTTCAGAATCTTTGCACATTGTGGAAAATCTCTTCCGATTACAGTATCCTGAATATTCCTGTTAAAGGACATTTAGAAGATTAAAATAAAACAGTTCATTAATGCTCATAGAATGCGGTTCCAAAGAGCAAACTAACAAAACTTGCTATCACATACATGATTCCTATTCATTTTACATGAAAATTAAGAAGAAAGATAAGGAGAACATCGACACGAAACAGATTTCAATAATCAATTTTTCAATTTTGGTGTGGATGAGTAAGGAATGCAATTATCATCATCAACATCATCCTTATTATTATTATTATTATTATTATTGTTGTTGTTGTTGTTGCTGTTGTTTCCTTTTATTTCTATTTTATACATATTTCCTTCCGGGTTCCAACCATAAACCTAAGGTTATTATAGCACATATTAAAAAGATACCTGCAACATATCCCGTTAAAAATTTCTACCTGTATGAAAGTCACGTATAAAATATAAAATCTTTAAAAAATATATAAACAAGTGAATCATCATGTCTCAGTAATCTTCGATAAAATACAGTTAAAAAAATGCCTGGAATCAGTGCCTTATTTTCAGGTAAACTGTTTTAATTTTCTTGGCGTCTTTTACATTTTGTTTCATTAAACTTTGATTGTTATGTTCAATTTAATGGTGATCTCTTACTCTCGCCGTCTACAATTTCACAAAGATATTCGGGTCTATTGATTATGTGTGTAAAATTTGTGAATTGCACTTATTATTTACTGATCTATTGAACTGATTGTTTGTATGCATAAACGTTATTCTACCTACACCACCACCTCGAGCCTTATGAGATCGAATCAGTGACGGAGCCAATGGGGAAAGTGTTTCGCCGTTATAGTGCCTCTGGGGCGAAAAGTGCGAGCCCGACTGATATAATGCATCTCTCCAAGAAAATGTCTAGAGAATTAAGTGGGGCTGATATCATCCATGTGTAATTATTATTATTATTATTATTATTATTATTATTATCTAGTCAACCTGACCTGCAAATCAGGTTGACTAGATAATAATAATAATAATAATAATAATAATAATAATAATAATAATAATAATCACCAATTCTACCTGGATGATATCAGCCTTTTTGTATAAACGACAATGAGTTGAAGAGTCTCCTCAAATCTGTAAAATATTTTAGTGATAAATTCTGTATGGATTTCCGATTGCATAAATGTGCAAAAGTAACATTCAAGAAAGGGTGAATTACAGAAACGTGCCCAGTAGATCTAAATATTTTCCCAAACGTTTGGCAACTGGAATAAAAAGAAGCCTATAAATATTAGGAGTTAGCGAAAGACATGGAATACAGCATACCTAAAACAAGGTGGATGCAAGAAAAACATACAACAGGTGTGTTCCGGAGGTGCAAAACATTATGAAAATCCTTAACGGGACCTTAGCTGATATTAAGCGAATGTATGTCAGAACGAGAAATCTTCTAACTTGCCACCACATGCATCATCCAGGCTGAGGTTGATCTTTTGTATGTGTCCAGATCTGAAGGAGGAAGAGGTTTAATTCAACTAGAACTATCATAAAAACAACAACACTCGGTTAACAATGATGCCTGGAAACTACAGAAGACTGAATGTCAAAGATCATAAAAGAAGTAAGAAAATCTATTCAGTAATAAAGGAAAGGAATAAATTCAAAAGGAAGTTCCAAGTAGGTGAAGAAGTGCAAATAAACCACAATAAACCTATTGTAGAGTAAAAAAAAAGAAAAATGAATTAAAGGCAAATGTAATGTATTAAATTCAGAAACGATGATAAGCCTCTTCATGGTCGAGACATTGCCCATACCAAACTAGTTGATGTAGGCAAACTCATCAATGGTTCCGTATTGCAAGTTTAAAAGCTTAACCCGAAGGTTTTTATTCTTGCTGGGCAAAACCGATGCTTTCTAACTAGAAATTACCAAAAACATACTGATAAACTGTGTTGACCCCAGCTACAGAGTCGATGATAAATATCCAGAAAAATTGGCTGTCATTTATCAGATTGCACAGTGATAGTAACAACTGAATATAAAAATTGGTATGATAGAGTAGGTCAATACATGCACTGGAAGATATGCAACTTTTACGGGAAGGAAACTGGAAGAAACTTGTAGGAACATCACTCAGACCAAGTGACAGAGATAGGACTTGTAACAATTTTATAGGACATTACGTTACACAGAGATAGAAAAATGAAAGCTAATGGCACAGTCACCGTGATCAAAGACCATAAGAACAGAATGTACTTTCTTATTGATATAGCATTCCTTTTAGATTGTAATGTAACTTTGAAAATTTTCAAAATACTAGGATCTTGAAGTGTGCACATGAACACATCGATGAATCCACTTGTAGTTGGAGCCCTCGGATTGACGGAAAATGTTCCAATAGACTCATGAAGGGATTTTTGATAGGCCATGCTTTAAGTGAATACAAAAATTATAGTCTGAAGTACAACTCACATATCAGGAAGAGCTTTATTTTTGTAGAATGTATGTGATCATAATTTTTGTTTTGTTTTGTATTTGCTTTTTTACAAAACTCAGAAAAAATACCAAGAAAACCATTTCTCAAATTAGGCTTCTCGTTGGGACACTAAAGGAAATGTGTATAAAATAGAAATAAAAGGAAATAATAATAATAATAATAATAATAATAACAATAATAATGAGGAGGAGGAGGAGGAGGATAGTGATAATGATAATTGCATTCCTTGCTCGAAAATTTTCATTCTTGAAATCTGTTTAGTGCCGATGCTCTCCTTATCTTTTTTCCTCAATTCTTATGTAAATTTGACAAAGATTTTGTGTCTTATAGCAAGTATTTTTTGTTTGATCTGTGAAGATTGTATCTTTATATTGCATCAATGTTTTCAATGCTTTCATCGTAATATAACAATCGATATTAACTTTCTATTCACCGGTAATTTATCAAATGACCAAAGTCCTTTTACCTATATTCAAACGCGTACTTTTCACCCAACTTCCGATTATTAATAAAAACAATTCAATTTGGGATACTCATTATGATAAATAAACTCATTTTGAACCATACACTTATTTTGATACAATATGTCTGACAGTCTCATCTCTCTAACCAGACCTTCTAAATAAAGCTGATATGCTGAAATTATTAACATTCACTTTCAACATGTTTACAGCTATACCTGACCCTGTACTTCCATTAAGAAGAATTATTCAGTTTGTTTCTTTAAATAACTTTTATTGATCAATGCCCGCGATACATTCCTTCACTTTTTTCCATTGCTTTTTTTTTCGAAAATTGAATGAACATTTTTATCCATGAATTTACTTTATCTCTTCATAGCATCCTTAGCTATTATTATTTTTTTTTCTTTTAATTTATGGTGTGTACACATGTCTTTCCAGGTCCCACCCAGAGACATAAGGTGAGAAATGGCACCAATATATTTTCCCCTGACCCCGCCCCCCCAAAAAAAACAAGAACTAAAAACAAACAAACAAAAAAATTACATAGACAAAGCCCTTCATAAGGTGAGGGCTGTACACGCGAAAACAATTCTTTGTATTTTTTAAGGCATGGGCTTCAAGGTATCCCTTCAATAAGTCTAGTGGGATCTTTTCCAACAAATTCGAGGGCTCCAACTACAACGGGAATTGTTGATGTTCCCATGAACCACATTTTTGAGATTTAGATTTGATTGTCCTTGTATTTTGATAGCTTTCTTAAGATCATTTAAAGATAACAAGAAGTCTTCAGGGACTGCCATATCAATAAGGAGGCACTTTTTTTGTTTGCGGTTTTTAATAGCAATGTCTCGGTGGTTATCTTTGATTATTCTGTCTCTGTGTATTGTGTAGTCCCATAAAATTGTAACAGGTCCCATCTCCCTAATATCTATCATGCCGGGTTTTATATTCATTAGATCCCATACCGTACAACTTGATACAAGGTGATTAATTGTTTCTGGATATTTATCACACAGCATTTAACCCTGCACTACGTAGACACTAATGGGTAGCGGGCTTGTCTACATCAGTTTGTTTGGCCAGGAAGCGGTTTATCTTGCCATTGTTTCTGTATCTGGTCGGTTGCATTTGTTTTTTTTTACTTTCTTTTTTATGCATTTTGCAGCTTCAGCTGGTGTATTGTGCTTTACTTGTATTTTTGCATCTATTTGAAACTCCATTTTGAAATTGTTGGCTTCTTTTATTACGGAATAAAGACTTTTACTACTTTCATGTTC
>CAHIKZ030002224.1:6672500-6732500 GCA_903632075.3 Acanthosepion pharaonis | reverse complement strand
ACGAAATTTTAAAATTGAGTAGGCAAAACTGAAATATATTATTTTTCAATTTTAGAGTGATTTGGTTATAATGAATGTCTACATTAATACACCTTTTAAATCTTTAAGTATGTTTCTCTCCATGGATTTCCTGAGCATGATCCTCCTAATTATGGCCTTTGATCAAATCTAATAAATAGTAATTATTTAAATCTCTATTTATCTATATAATTATCCATAAGTATCATTAAACAGTCTCAGTTAACGAAAGCCAATAACATTCTACACGCGTACACCCAATCTATCTATCTATCTATCTATCTATCTATCTATCTATCTATCTATCTCTCTCTCTCTCTCTCTCTATATATATATATATATATATATATATATATATATATAAACAACAAAATCCAAATTTATCTCATATGGGTAGATCTATTTCAACAGACGAAATCTACACCGGAGTTAAATAAAACGGATGTAGTTTTCATCGCCTGAAATAGATTTATCACGTCTCTATATGAGGCAATTTTGGATTTTGTTGTGTAATACTATTTCTTGGCTCTGATATAATAAATGCATTAATCTCTCTTTGTGGATCAGTTTTAATATCTTATATTAGTAGTATCTACGCACGCATACACACATACTCACATATGTGTGTATTCGTGTGTGTGTGTATGGGGTGTGCGAAAGTAGATATATTAATTAGACTACACCCAGTGACGACAGTCCGTTTTATGCTAAAACGCAATCGTTTGACTTGGGCTTTAAGTATGAAACAGGCTGTCTCCTTTGTGTTTAAATGTCTATGTTCCCTTTTATATTATGCTATATCCTTGATATTGTCCACTTTAAGCCATTATTATAGAACACGTTAAAACTATATATGCTATATAAACTTTATATTTTGTATATATGAAATGGGATCAACAATAGAGCAACCGTGGATTGGAATCCGCCAGAATGATAAGGATCAAATGTGAAATATGTTGATTTGCCTGTATTAAATCTTCATTAGAGAATGAGATATGGAAAATAATTAAAGAAGAATTATTCTGACATATTTCTAATATTTGTTTTACTTTTCATTGCTTAAGCAGACTTCACGTGCATTTGGTCATGTAAAGAAAGATTTGTCTGTAGATTTAAACGTGTATGTGTATCATGACTCTAGATTGTCTATGTGGGAAAGATAATGCATATACATTTATGTATGCGTGTGTCTGGTGGGCATTTTGTCTCTGTATGGTGGTTCTCCGCGTGTTGATTTGGGGACATTTTTACGTAACACCGTTTGTCGTGGTTATGCAAATGTATATATATATGTACATGATTTAGATTCTTTATTCATGGGCTTTTTAAAAGCAGGTGATGTAATACAGTGTAGCCCGGATATAAGAGACCCGGATATAAGAGACCCGGATATAAGAGACCCGGATATAAGAGACCCGGATATAAGAGAAACCCGGATATAAGAGAGATTGTCTCTGGTCCCAAATAAGAGCCTGTGTTAATGTATATAAAATAGACCAAACCCGGATATAAGAGAAACCCGGATATAAGAGACTTCTCCAGTCCCGACAACTCTCTTATATCCGGATTACACTGTATCGTGTTTTATATTTAAAGAATTATTTTCTTTTATATAGGTTAACATTTACAAAATCAAAGTTATAGACAGTTTTGTTGACGGATGATACGTTCGTGTTTAATGTTTTTTTTTTTTTTTTTTCTTAGGATAAGTCTCTCTTATATTAGTCGATGTGGATTTTACATTTTGTGATGTCTTGCCAGTTTAATTATTTCTCTATTACATTCACATTATTTAAAACCTCTCGGCATCTGAGGTAGTGTTGGCTCTTTTTTCTTCCTGACTCTATCTCCGAGGTCGTGGAAAATATTCTAACGGAAATATAATTTCGCTATTTTGTATATCGACATATTTTAAGAATTCCTTCGTGAAAATAAGACTGGATAATTGCCTTTAATAATACGTGAATCCGATAATCAAACTCTCAATGTGGTTACATTAAACAAACCTTTTCCATTAATCAATCACGTAATTGCCAACGAAAACATTTTTCTATGAATATATTGATTCATTTACACCATGTATCTCTGCTATACCAGATATATTATAACGGCTGTTTTTTGAATTACAGCTGAATATTGCGACTGCGCAGCTCAAATCAATTTATTTATCATTTTTAACATTTCTTACATGAGAAGTGAATATTTACGTTATTTTAATGCGGACTATTGGCCACATCCTTGTTGTTGTCACAAATTTTCGGCCATTGTACCGATCTGCCTACATGAATGTCCATCTCAATAAGTCTATACATCGAGGATAAATGCTCTAATGCTGTGCTTCGCAACCGATTTTGGGCCATGCCCCACTTTGATATTTATAAAATTCTGGTGCCCCGCTGTAATATGAAATTCTTACATAATAATATTTTTTACTGCAATTCAGGTGAAGGAAAATTAAAAGGCCATTAACTTGGTCTCTAAACAACTTCTAAAGGACATGATATCCATGAACGAGAAAAAAATTAAAAAAAGGACAGTTAAATATATATAGTTTCAAAATATATAATAGAAAAGTGCAAAGCACAAATATAAAACATTTGAATAAAGACAGTCCTGTAATATAATTTGATCAGTTTAATTGAGCTCATTACAAAATGACTGTTAGTGAGCTCCTTGTGCGTCATGCCTGCTACAGATAGATTTTATATTAGGCATCCACTTAGTCAGCTTAAGCATCAAGTATCCTCGGTTATTTTGCGATATCCAGTCGATTCCATTTCTTTAATAAAAAATCATTTACAGCATTAATGCAACATTCAGCCAAATATGAAGATGGAAATGGTAACAACAAATTTCTTGCAAATGTGGTTGAATTTGGGTATTTAGTGACTGTCACCTCTGAAAGACATCTCATCATTCCTTTTATATTGAATAAAGTTTTAACAGACTCATCATTTTGCATCTCCGAGAATTCTTCTTGGGACTGCATCGAAATATCAGAAATATCCACTGCCATTGGCTGCATCACTTATGTTGGAAAATCAATTTGTTTTAGTTCAGGAAATCTTTCTCTTGCTATAGCAAGTCGAAGGTTGCATAGCCTACGCATACGCCAGCAAATTATAGTGTCATAGTAATTATGAGTTCAATCCTTGAGTCGGTCAGAATCTGCTTGAACGTAGTGGAAACGAGTTGGGCAATATATAAGTAGTAATTAAGAACCAGATGCGATATGGCTATAAATGAAGAGTGGAATAAAAACAATCTACTTAAATAAAGGGTTTATTTCGAAGTTCACTATAGGTTACACGCATTGACATAAACTTGTTATAGGCCGGATGTTGCAATTGCCGAATCGTAACAACCTCAAAGTTGAAGTCAATAGTCCGACAATTATTCAGGTAAATATATTCTATCTTGTTTCCCGGCTTATAGGGGATATATTATAAAAGCTTTTATTTTTAAATAAAGGTGAACATTGCGACCCTATAATCTAGACAGCTCAAATCTTTGGAGCAGATTATATTGCAAATAATGATGGCGCACTTGATGCAGTTTTTATCTAAATACCTGCATGTTTAGTAACTGAATAACCAGGAGTGTCAAGATAATGCTGAATATTTCCTTTAGTGATGAGCCATTATTTAAAACTGTAAGACTAATTTCAAAAAATTAAGAATAATACTTTAATGAATCGGTATTTTTTTTAACTGGTAAAGTCCAGTAATTTTCCTGTCCAAATAAAACTTACATAATTTACTTTACTATAGTTTACAAATGTTTCTAACATGAAGTATATGTAAATTAAATAAAATGTTTGGTGTAATCTAAAAGTAAATGTAATTTCATGTTATTCCTTCATTTCTTTTTCCTTGCATTATTCCATATTGTTTTGTATTTAAATATACAGAGGATATCAGGTTAGAGCTGACAACATTATTTCTCTAATTTTAGCACAAAAACAACTCATAATTTTTTTTTTCACTATGTAAGCTATATATAAGTTCGCTTACTATGAACAGAAAAGTTTACAAAACAACTGCTTGCGGCAGTGGAAAGTAAAGTTACGATGACATGCGCAAAATATTCAAATGTCAGACAAAATATTATATTACCTAACAAACTTCATCAATTGAATACTACAGAAATGTTAAAAATGTATTAATGATTTGTAAATGATACTAATAGAAAAAATGAGAAAAGTCCAACGAAATAACTTCTTTATGTCACTAAAACTTATTATACTTGGTTGGATCATGAGTTACGAATCAAAATATATGGTTAGTGAAATAAATGAATCTTCCATCATGAGGCTATGTAATTATTGATAGGCCTCCAGTAGAGTGTTTTGCTATGATTTAGGAACTCCTCACTTATTTAAAAGATGTGATAAGTGTTATTTCATTTGATTCTTTCAATTTTCGATATTAAGCTACGTATTTATCGCTTTATGGTTCGTTTCGACATGTTTGATTTAAAATCTTCTCACTTATTAAAAGGGCTTATAATTGACATTTCATTTTATTTTTTCCAAAATTTCAACATGATATTATTATTGTTATTATTATTTTTATTGTTGTGGTTGTTGTTTGTTTTGTTTTTGTTGCTGTTGTTGTTGTTGTTGTTTATATTATTGATGATGATGATGATGATGATGATGATGATGATGATGATGATGATGATGATGATGATGATGGGAAAACGATAGCAAGATGAAGCTTATAAGTACTTCGGTTTAAATAAACGTGAAATAATTCACCATAAAATGATCAAAGAAAAAGAGAAAATGATATCAGACGAATATATTCTAAAACAAGAAAGCTCCTTTCTAAGTATAACAGACCCGCTATACATACAAGAGTAGGTGGAAGAGAAATTATTCAACTAGAATTGTCATAAAAGTAACAACAGTTGCCTTCCTAACATACATGGAATCAAACAAAGCAATGGGTGATACAATTTGGCAAACAATTAAAAAAATGGAAAAATACTTAATCATGAAAGACGGTTGTTAATAAAAACAAGATGTACATTTAGCAGATTATATAAAAAAAGAACAAAATAAAACCTAAGTACCAACTGTTGCAGTAAAAATTATAAAAAAGAAAGCCAAGGATGAAGCTCGTGAACAGATGAAAGAACGCTGGCAAGATTCTCTGTGCAGCCAATATCGAGAAAGTGCTAATAAATCCGATGTTGATAAAGTTAACACTCATCTATGGTTAAGAGCATCTGGATTAATGGCAGAAACGCAGAGCTTTATTTTTGCAGCGCAAGACAAGAGACTTTTCACTAAGAGAAATACAAGACATTGCCTTGATAAGTACAGCTTACACTTAGAGCTTTATCCATTTAGCGCTAGTGATGTCATGGGAGTTAGAAAAACAGATCAAGAAATATATCCAATAAAATAATCCACTACCTGCCTTAGGTCTTCCCGTAGACATCGGAGTTAGTGTGACGCAATTTAATGATTATGACGATGTCAATATTAATAAAAACCTCTGCATGACCAATATCCAGAATGTGCTAATAAAGCCGATGTTGATAAAGTTAACACTCATCGATCGTTACGAGCATCTGGATTAAATACAAAGATAGCAGGCAAGATTCTTGCAGCATACGACCAGAGTCATTTCACTAAAATATCAAAATATCGTACATAATAATGTGGATCTAAAATACAGGTTCTGTGAAAATGTTAGGAAAACAATGATCATTTAATCGCAGAATCTTGTGTACTGGCGCCAAATGTATGTAAAATAGTCATGTTATAGAGGGACAATACTTACACTGGACAATGTGTAAACATTTTGGAAAATATGTTAATAAACACTGGTATGAACACCACACAGCACCTGTTACAGAAATAGAAGACATCAAATTTCTATGCTGAGACCTGCTGAAAATACTTCGGGGAAATTCTCTTTTAGTTTCTCTTTTAATAAATCTGCCTCTGTCAATAGACTTTTTTACATTTTGGCAGTACGTACTTATTGGTAAATCCCAAAGTTCGAATTTTTGCATCCAATCTGTACCGAATAAGTTTTCTATATTTCTTAGCACATACATTTTATAATATTTTGGTCATTCCATTGAATGTCACATTTGTAATCACTTCACCCTCAAATTTTATTTTTCTCCCATTTACCGATCTAGCAATTTTATCGGTTCTTAACATGGTAGGTTTGTTCAGTTTTTTTTCCATGTTTGTCCGTTAATAATAGTTAAGTCCAACCCGGAATCCAACTGTAGTCTGACTTTTCTGTTTTGCATTTCTACTTGCACGTATTTTCTTATGTTAGTCTCATCCGCTTGGTCAGTCCTCGTGATTCTAATTCTGCTTTTGCTTTCTCTTCTGGTCCAATAATGAGAACTTTTATGTCCTACTTTTTTGCATGATAGACAAGTTTTAAAACGGTATGGACAGTCTTTATACCAATGCCACGTCCCACAGCGATAGCATGGACTTGGTGGCTGTTTTTCTGATGTTGACTTTTTGAAGTAGAAAAATTTGTTTGACCTGTTTTTGAGGAGGGAAAATTGGTTTGTTTGTTTGTGAGTGGGGAAAGTTGGTTTGTCTTCGTACTTTACGTATGTGCGTGATGCCAGCTTCTACTATATATTTTGAGTCTTTCTTTACACTTATGCATATCTGGCAGTCTTCGGCCAGATTTTTGAAGTGTTAAATCTTGTTCACTGTCCAATTTAGTAAGGATTCTGCGTCTAATTTCCGCGTCTTTGGTTGAAACCAGGCCTTGAACGTATATTAAACAAATGAAATTTATCGAGCTGAGTTCTGATAACTTGAAATCATCACAATATTTGTTTACAATGGAAGCGAAAGTTATGTAATCTTCGCTCTTCTTTTTTCTTAGATTCAGACATTTCCATCTTTTCTGAAATAGTGAGGTATTAGGGCTGAAAAGTTCTGTTAACAGTTTTATGGATTCTTTGAAAGTTAACTCATTTGTTTTCCTCGGTAGGATATAATCTACGAATTTGGTATATTCGCATGTGCCTAATTTTCTTTGTAGTAGTCGTATATTTCTTGCGTCTGACCAATTTCTGCAGTCAAATTCATATAGAAATTTTGCCCTCTATTTGACATTACACGTAGCAATAATTCTTGTAAGTCAAGATGTTTCTGTTGGTTTTTCTGTTGCTGTTCAAATTGGATTTTCATAAGTTCCACAATGGTTGACTTAAAATCTTCCATGTTAACATAATTTTGTGTAAGTTTTTTTCCTTTAGCGAAGCCTGATATTCTGGAACCTTTGTACGCCCCCGCCCAATTCCATGTGTAGAACTTGTGTCTTTGTTACCACAGTAAAATTGATGTCCCAAAAAACCTTTATATATATATATATATATATATATATATATATATATATATATATGTTCGCGTGGAACTTGTCTTTTAGAATTTCCACGTAGAACTTGTTTCTTCAGTTTTCTCGTCGACACCGTTATGTGCAACGGATAGCAAAAAGGTTTGTCCTCCGCGTAGAGAGTTGGTTTATTGGGTTACCTCGTCGCCAATTGTTATGTGCGACGGATAGCAAAAATGTTATGACCTCCGCGTAAAGAGTTCGTTTTTTTTTAGGGTTTCTTCGTCGCCACTTGTTATCGTCCAAGTTCCTTGTACCACGATGACGGTCCAAGGGTAGAACCAATGAAAGAATAACACGAACACAGGAATGGAATACAAATATATATTACAACAGAAATATAATACAAAGAAGTAGAAGTATTAGTAATGGCTATCAGATTTGGTTAGAGTGAAATATGTTGTCTCGACAAGTATCACTATTCCAATGTCCTTACAATATGCTCTCAATTATCTCTCCTCGTCTTACAATATGCTCATACCTCTTGAGAGGCACATTATTTAAAATGTTAGGAATAGTCCATTATTATTATGGGTAAGTTCCCATAAAACGTATATTATTTCTAAGTATTGTCCCCACTTTCGATGATATAGAGTTTATTATAGACACATCGTTTCCACCAAGTATGCTCTGTTAATCCTCAGGCATCTGTAGTTGCTATAAAAGTCTGATTAACAATTCCGAGTCACTATCCAACACAACACCTAAACAACAAAGCTTCCAGCACCTGATATTCCCAAGCGGTCATGCATCTAGTTACTGACCAGGAACGATGTTGCTTAACTTCGCTGATCGTACAGGCACCGGTGTTTCAATGTGATATCGTCGTCATCACTATTAGAATTAACGTTGGAAGCTCAAGTGTAAATCAAAATGTTGACATAGTCTATGATTATTTTCTTTTTAATTATCCAACATATGCGTAGACTTGCGATTGAAAAATGGCTTTATGGTGTATTTCGTTCGTTTGACAGGGCAGAAAAATATATTTCTATTTGTACCATTAGTATTCGCATTCATTTCTCTATACATATAACTTTTTATCATTTGTAGATTACCCTGTATTGCTGGGGATGACAGTTGAATCTTCTAATCTTGGTGTTAAATAATAGTTTCAGACTATTATTTTATTTAGTGTCAGTGTATTTTATGTCAGATATTCTGAGGTTAACCTTTGTAAAATGGGAAACAAAATAGGGATCTCGATTTTCATTAGCTGAACCGAACGCAAGAATTTTAGAGAGATAAAATGTTATTTCGTGGAGTTATGTTTTACACGTCATATACATTAGACGTTGGTATTTTCGTGTCTCAGGGGAATTGCTCCCCAGTTGGAGGTGATAGAACGGCCTCACTGGCTAGTTAGAAGATGTGCACGTCTACGTGTTCAATAAAATATATAAGTTTAAAATCCCTTTTGTTGAAGTTCTTAATTCATTTCCGAAAAAAACAACTAGCGGCTACTCGAACCGGAGAAGACGGCCTAGAGAAGAAAAAGAGGAAGACAACTTTATGAACGCCTCAAGAGTGTCAACTGACAGACCCCCACCAAGAAGGGGGTATCCAACATTGGTTCCCGCACGATTTTAAATTCAGTTTTTTCTCCTAAACTTGCTGCTATCCATGTCAAGAAAGCACTTTCGTTATATGAGTGGTTCAGTCGGAAAAAGAGGTGGATTCACATGAAGATACCATACAAGACAGATAGTTAAATTGAACACAGTACCTAAAGCCACTTTCTGAATGTATAACATTTACACTATCTCTACATTATCTCATTACAAATATATATTTGTTTCAAAACAATTCCAAACAAATATTTCTCCTAGTGTCATTGTTCTTTACGCAGATCTCTACGCGAGTCAATGTGGAACCGGTTATTGGATTTATTTTTTACAGACAACTAATGGGATGGCAGTTTTCTTAACAAAATTAATTAGTTTCAAAAATAATTAAATATAAAAGGAAGCATAAAATTGTCAATAGGATATTAAGCTGTATTGATATTTCCATTGATATCTATTTAATAAAACATATAGCCAGACGTCTGTCTATTTACTTCCAAGAGCAGACCAATCGGCTGTTTGTTTGTTTTAAATGTACGCAACGGCCTCGTTTTTCAAATGCTTGTCCAACGCCTCCGAACGCTTCACCAAGCCTTTTGACGTCTTGTTGTCCAGAGTAAAACATAAAATATCGAAAATAAAGTATAAAAGCTTATTTGAAAGGAAATTATGTGAAAAAGAGCAAGTACGCGGTACAACATTTCCACTGATGCAGAAATGAAAGAAGAAAAAAAAAGGAAATAACAAGATACATATATTTAAAGAAGAAATATGTCTGCGATTTGGTGCTTATTTCAATGGAGATAGAAATGCGAAAAATTCAGTCGAGCTTCTGGTAGAAATCAACCTTGGCTGATTTGTTGTTTGTTGGTTTGCTTAATTAGTTCTCTTTGATTTAGCAATCAAAGGACATTAACAAGAGATGAAACAACAGATAAAAAATCTTCTCATTCATTACTTTTCTCACTCTCCTTAATTTTACATGTTTTGAAGCAATTTGCTTTTCTTGTTTACATTATTCCCATTTATACAAACACGTACAGTTGTATATAGTGTCTTGACACTCGGCTGAAAGTCTTTTGCATTTCCACTGTTACAAATGTTTGCTTTTTGAATCAAGAAGATCGAAATCTGATTTTCAAGGCTCACGCGACATTTTATTCAGCCATAAGCTATCATTTTCTGTTAGTTAATACGTTTGATGAATATAAACATATAGAGTATTATTAAGGTAGTATTAATACTGCAGAGGGAAATAAGTAGCAGACAATCAGAAAAAAAAGTATTCCTTTATAATAATTTAGAGTGTCCTGGTTAAGACATTAAACTACATCTGGCTTTCTGCGTATGAAGATAAACTATATCAGGCGTCCTGAGTAAAACGAAAAACTACATCCACGTATGAAGATATACTACATCCACATCCTGGGTAAGACGATAAACGACATCCACGTCCTGGGTATGACGATAAACTACATCCACGTCCTGGGTATGACGATAAACTACATCCACGTCCTGGGTATGACGATAAACTATGTCCAGCAGTAAGACTTCTGATCAGGGGGTTTTAAGGAGCGTGTAACCTCCTATTAATTGCTGGTGTTCCAAGGTCCAACATGAACAGGGGGAATAGCACCTGTTAGCATCCAAATATATGCACAAATATGTAAAACTCACAAACTGTGTTTAAAAGACTATGAAAGAGTAAGAATAGGTTTTAATACTAGCAATAAATTCTTTGAAGACACAAATTATTACCGGTAATACATTATTACAAGCAATAAATTTCTGAAGATATAAAATATCTCCAGCAATATTCTTTTCAGAAAAATATTAGCAGCAACAAATCTTTGAAGAAATATGTTACCAGCAGTAATTTTTTGAAAGGAAAGATATTTCTAGCAATACAATTTTGAATGAAAAACATTACCAGCAACACATTTTTGAAGAAATATATTACCAGTAGTACTTTTTTTGATTGAAAAAATATTACCAGCAATACATTTTTCAAGGAAAAAAATATTATTAACAATATATTTTCAAGGAAACATATTACCAGCAATGTATCTTTGAGAAAAAATATTACAAGCAATATTTTCGGAGAATATATTACAAATAATGAAAATCTTGTCGGCATTAAATAAACCATTGAGGTTGATATAGCGTAAAACAAAACAAACCAATGTAATAATTTAGATCCATGACAGTCAATGATTTTCAATGTACGTAAAGAGATGCACATATGAGTTCTGTCAAAAAAGTTACCAAGTATTTTAAAAAAACGATAATCTAGAATGACTAATTCAGTGACATATTTTTCCTTTCCAAATTGCTCAAAAATAGTTTACAATGTATTCTTTAGGGATCTCCTTCAGCTCTCTCATTGTGCTCTGCGTTTGTCTTCTCACCGACGACTCAGTTGTGATTTAAGCGTTAATCTAGAATATTGGGGAAATACTTGGATTAAACATCCTTTTCATAGAATCTCCTCGCTTGTTCTTTTGGCATAAGATGGTCGAACAGTAGACAAGCTCACACAATGTTAGCTCGCTACTGACTTAAAAGCATATTAGAGAATGGCGGTTCAAGCAATCGTAGTAAGGATTTATTTCAGTAGTTGCTACGTTATGACAAGGATCAAGAATATTCAAAGTGATATTTGGAAGGGAATTAGCGAGAACTAACCCTAATCCCCCGTCGAACTAAGAACAATAGAGATGTATTTGTGAATTTTTTGTTTTGCCTAGTGATGGCTGATGTAATTATTTCAATTTAGGAAGCGTTAAAAAGTCGAATATTTCTAGGTGAGATTTAAACACTGACAGAAAATTCTGTCGCAATACAAATAAGTATACTGAAGTACAAATTGATTTATTATATCTTAATTGTAAATATGTAATGGCACAAGTACTTATGATGAACGACAAAAGATAACAACCACAATAATGGGAATATTATTAAGAAAAGTACAAAGAAAATCAAAAACAATAAAATAGTCAATATCATTACCATCATAATCATGACGAAGGATGATGAATTTTCCAAATACCGGTTATTTATTATTATTATTATTAGTAGTAGTAGTAGTAGTAGTAGTAGTAGTAGTAGTAGTATTTCCTTTGATTTCTGGTGTGTACATATTTCTTTTCGGGTCCAGCTCAGAGACCTAAAATCAGAAATGGTATTATGACATTTTCTATTGAGCAATTAAAAATAAATCACATATTTTACATAGATAAAGCTCTTCGTAAAGTGTGGGTTGCACTTGTGAGAACATTTTTTTTTGTATTTTCTTAAGGCATGAGTTTCAAGGAATCCCTTCACTTAGTCTACAGGAATCTTTTCCAACCAATCCGAGGGTTCCAACCACAACAGGGATTGTTGATATTCCCATATATCACAGTTTTGAAATTTCGAATTTTCAAGGTCCTTGTATTTTGATAGCTTTTTGAAGATCTTCACAGATACATTGCAGGCAGCAGGTACTGCCATATCAATAGGGAGGCACTTCTTTGTTTTCAGTCTCTAATAACAATGTCTAGGCGGTTAGCTTTGATTGTTCTGTCTCTGTGTATTGTGCAATTTCATAAAATTATAACAGGTTCCATCTCCGTAACCGGGTCTGGGTTGTTTTCATACAAATGTAACGATCTCCGTAACGGGGTATTATTATTATTATTATTATTAATAATAATAATAATAATATTTCCTTTGATTTCTTGTGTATACTCATTTCTTTCCATGTCCAAACTAGAGACCTAAGGTCTTAAAAAGAATCATGATATTTTCCACTGAACCTTTTTTATGAAAAAAATAAAACCTAAGATCATACATATTTTACATTGATAAAGCCCTTCATAAGGTGTAGGCTGTATTCATAAGAACATTTTTTTGTATTTCTTTAAGACATAGGATACTCCATTCAATGAGGCCGTTTGAATGTTTTCAATAAATCCACAATAGCTGGAATTCTTAATATCTTCATGCGCCACATTCTTTCAATGTTGTAGCATTTTAATAGTTTTTGAAGATCTTCCAGTCTGCAGTGACTACCATGTGAAGAGGAAGGCAAATTTTGTTTTTGCGGTCTCTAATCACAATTTCTGTGAAAAATTCTTTGATTGTTCAGTCTGAGTGTATTGTAAAGTCCTATAACATTATTACATTTCCTATCTTTGTAACCGGGTCTGGTGGTGTTCATACCAATTTCTTGCAGTTTCCTTTCCGTAGAATTTGCAGATATGCCAGGGCAGTTATTGGCCCATTCTGTCATGCCGATTTTTTTTTTATTCAGTGAGTGCCAATACCTTGCAAACTGATATAATCTGATCAATTTTGTCTGGATATTTATCACAGAATATGCAATTTTTCAGTATCTGTGCTTCAAAATTACTAGTTAGCAAATATTTTCCCTGTGTTGTAAGAACAAAGACTTCGATTTCAGTTTCTACTCCTGCACTACGTAGCCTCTGATGGTAATGGGGTTTGTCTACATCAGGTTGTTTGGTACGGGTAGGATATTGACTTTGAAGAGGTAGATCCTGAAATCGTTTCTGTATCTGGTTGATTACATTTGCCTTTGCATTGTTTTTTTAAGGATATTGGAGCTTTAGTAAGTGTATCATATTTTACTTGAATTTCTTCACCCAATAAGAACACCAACATTGGGGTGATGCATGTGGTAGCAATTGAGAAGCTTTCTCGTTTTGATATCAATTCGTTTAATATCAGCTATTGTACAGTTAATGATGTTGAAATTATAATGCACCATGTGGACAACCAAGGTGTTTATGGCTGATATTCTGTGTTTTGTTTTAATCAACTAGGTATTCAATACCATACGCACACGCCTGTAGTATTCTTTTCTTATTTTGTCCTTCATTTGGGTATGCTGTATTCCCAGGCCTTTGCTAATTCCTAGTTATCTATAGGCTCTAGTTGCTCCAGTTCCATAATATTTGTAACAAAGTCTAGATCTATTGGCTGCGTTTTTGTAAGTGTTTTACTTTGCACATTTATCTAATCAGAAGTCCATAGCTATGTCGACAGTAAATCATTTTACAATATTTACGATACCATTTATCCTAATTAGAAAAGAGATAAAGAGCATCCATATAAAATAGGTGATTGCACAATATCCTGTTTACTTTGTATCGATAGTTATTATTGTTTAGATCATTCTTATGGAGAATTAAGGACAGACAAAACAGAAATAGTGACAGGGAAAAATTCCTCGTCGGATATGCAGGCGATTAGATTTGGTGTGATTTAGCTATAACGCAGTTTATTACATTCTCATGCTTGCTTAAGGAAAATTGCTATCATTATTATTTTTATTCCCTTTGATTCCTGGTGTATACTCATTTCTTTACGGGTCCAGGCCAGAGACATATGGTCAGAAATGACATTAAGAGTAGTTTGGAAAAAAGAAATGACTCATATTATACAGATAAAGCCCTTCCTAAGTTGTGGGCTCTACTTGTGACAACAATTCTTCATCTTCTTCTTTTTAATATTATTATTATTATTATTATTATTATTACTTGTGAAATGTTTCCTGATTTCTATCCTGTAGAGCCGCGTCAAAACTATTGACCTTAGGTCCTTCTTAGCACTTCTCTTAGTATATAGAATTTCCTAGTTGGGCGATAGTCTGAGCAACTTGTATTTTGATTCTGCCTGGAACACTCTTAGTAAAATTACTTACTACTATTCGCAGACAGCATTCTGTACATCTTGTTAATCTCAATTTTCAGGTCCTTGTATATGGAAAATTTCTCGATAATGTTCATGGAGGTGTTTCCCTCATGGAGGTGTTTCTACTTCAGTTGTTTCGATTTTGTGCTTCTTGCATATTTTCCGGTGCACATATGTCGCTACCTTGTTATGCCTGTTAATATATTCATTTTTTGCCTGTTCCGCATATCCTGAGATAATATGGTCGACAGTTTCACCTTATTTTCTGAATATTCTGTATTTCTAGCTATTTCCATCCTTGATTCTGTGATAGGATCTAATTGTGAGGCTTTGTTCCTGAGCAATTTCAGCCTTCTCTCTCAGCTTTCAGACCGCTGCTCCTCAGCGACTGATGTATTTTATGTTGGACTACATTTGGTTATCGTGTTCCTTGTATGTATTTGCCATGCAACGCCTTGTTCTTCCAATTTTGTTTTTGAACTTCATTTGGCGGAGTTATTTTGCTATTTTACTCGCTTGGTGTAGATGTTATTAGCTTCGATTTTTTTTGTTGAATTTCAGGTATTAAGCAGTTCCTTGAAGAATGTAGCTTCTTTGTTGATGGATTGGATTTAGTGTTTTAATATTTGTAGGAGAGAGACATTTTTGTGTGATGAAGGCGTTTAAGCCGATTATTGTATTTTTTTTATTTAGTCCATGTTGGATTAGACCTCAGCCTCCTGAAGCTCTTGGTACATACAGCGTATTGACATCTGATCCCGGGCGATACATGCTCATTTAGGCTAATATATTTCTTGTCTTGGGCTCCAATCGTTTAATGCCATTCAAATTCCACTTAATAACGTTGAAGCTGTACGTTACAATGGGTGTTGATAGTCTTCATTTTATTCACTCCATACGAATTTTATTTCTAGTATCAAACTCACTCTCCTATAATGTTGTTTTCTGATCTCTTCCTTTATAATTGTATGTTGTATTCCGTCTCGTTCATTAATTTCTAACAATTTGTATCTATCATCTTGGTTTAGTTGCTTAATCTCGTTGTTGATAACAAGGTTTAAATCTGTAGTTTTCGTTAGTTTACCCTTTTGAAGTTGGCTTTGACACATTTGTCGTTTCTGGACTGCTTCCCAATGTCTTCGCTGAAAATTCTGACAATAGTGAGTAGATTTTTCTGCTGATTGCCATCCTTGGGAAACGTTTAAAGACCATCTACTGTTGTTCAGTAGGTCAGTGAGTAGCCCTAATGCAAAGCAGAAGTGTAGTAGTGACAATAAATCTACTTTGAAGACCCTGCTTTTGATGTTTATTGGTCCCGATTTTAATGACCCATTTGTATGTTTTAGATTTTGTGTACACTTCCAGGTTTTCATTCTCTCCGTTATGTATTTGAACGTTGTGGGGCATATTCTGTATATTTTAGGCTCTTCATTATCCATGAGTGTGGAACACTGTCAAATGACTTTCTGTAATGGATCTCTGTTGATGATAAGTTTTTTTCTTTGTTTTTTTCCCTTTTCCAATAAGGTTTTATCGCGAATTAGTTAGTCCTTGCACCTTTAACTTCTTTGTTTATATCCCTTCTGTTCTGCTGGAAGTAAATTATTTTATTTTTCTTAAAGATGTTCTATGTCTTCTCGGTTAAGATCAGAATCTTGTACATTGTGAGTAGGCAAGTGATGGGCCTTTAGGCCTTCGGGTTTTGCCTCTCTTGTGTTTTTGGGCGTAGGTTAGTTTCTCCCTACGTGCGCATTTTCGTACATTTTTCCGGGTTTATGATTATATCATTATATGCCCGAACGAGTTCTTGGTGGGTGCTAGATAGGTTATTTATCCAAAAATTATTTACTCGTTCTATTCCTGGTGCTTTCCATTTCTGGGTTTAGCAGATGGTTGTTTCTGTAATATAGATACCCGTTCATTTTTGGTATTATATATGTGTGTGCTTCATCCATGGAGTTCTTTGATTGGGTATTTTGCATTTATCCCACATCTTACACCAGAACTACACAACTTCCTGGATATTAGGTGAGTCATTTATCTCTATTTTATTTTTTACCAAATTATCGATATAGTTTCTTGTATATCTTGTTTTTCTACAAGATTCTGTTTCATTTTTCATAACGACCGATTCACGTTGACTTCGCTTGAAATTATTGTATCAGATTCTCTTTAACTTTTGCTACGTAAGTCTTTATCTTTATGTCAAGGCTTCGTTTCAGTTGTCTCTTTTTCTATCTTTCATTTTGGAGCCATTGTGTACTTCACTTAAAAGTGACAATTGTCCTCGGAGTTTATTTCGGTTTTTATTATTTCTTTCCAGACTGGCATCTCTCTTTTCGTTTACTTTGTGTTTTTAATTTTTCACCTAATATTTCGATTACCGTTGTTGTGGCTACATATATAAGATGATTAATTTGTCTCAGGTTTATCGGTCTTTACATTCATTATTATTATTATTATTATTATTATTATTAGCAATATTATGATTTTAAAAATCATTTCAAAATATATTTGATTTATGCCGAGCCATTACCAAGGACATTGGAAAATCGCTAGCTGCCATTATTTTTGATGCGTCCAATTAATTAAACAAAGGACAGCTATTAACAAAAACACTTGTATTATTATTGTTATTATTTATTTGGTTATGTTTATTTATTTAGCTAAAACCTGAGAGCTAAGTTAAGAAATGGTTTCATGAAATTTCCCCACTGATCATTTTTAAAAGATCACACATATTTTACATAGATAAATCATTTCGTAATATGTGAGCTGTACTTGTAAGTACAATCTTTGTATTTCTTATGACATGAGACACCAGGAATCCATTCAATGAATCTAGCGGCTCCAAAACCAACTGAAATTATAAATGTCCTCATATGCCACTTTTTCTACTGAGCATTGTTTGAAGACAAAGAAAATCAAACACCGAATATCACGCGTACTTTACATAGATAAATCCATTCTTAAGGTGTCGACTGTACTTGAGTGTACATTTGTGTACTGTTTTAATGCTTGGACTACCAGTAATCCCTTTAATCTCTATATTGTATATCTTTTGCAATCACTTCAAGTGCTGCAACTACAACTTTTAACCCTGCACTACGTAGCCAATGATGAGTCCAGGGTTTGTCTACATCAGCTTCTTTGGTTCATATTGAGTATTGACCATGCAGATGCTTATCTTGACGTTGTTTTTTCATTTGGTACATTACCTTTGATTTCTTTTCCATGATCTTTTTGCAGCGGTAGTTTTATTAGGTTTAAGTTTCACTTCTTCCCCCACATGAACTTCCGTTTTGAATGCGTTAGTTTACTTTATTACTGAATAATATTCTTATTTCTTTCATGTTCTTTGTCACATATCATCATCCAGTCTTCTGTAGTTTCCAGGTATCTTTGAAAACTAATTATTGTTGACTGTTCTAATTGAACTAATCATCTGTCACCTTCGAATCTTGACTTAGACGATAAAAAAGCAGTCTTGTGACGAGGCATGCAAGTATGAAGCTTTCTCGTTTTGATGTCAATTCGTTTAATATCAGCTATTGTCCAGTTAATGATGTTGAAACTGTATCGAGCTACAGTACTCTCAAAGTGTCTATGGCTGATATTCTGTTTTGGAAATTAAACTAGCTTATATTATTTGGTTCTTAATTTCTCCTTCATTTGCGTGGGCTCTATCTTTTCGCTGACTCATAGCTATTTATGTTTACCATACACTTATTATTAAATTTATTATGTCATGACTGAAAAATTTTACATTACAGAGAACAGCCTTCAACTCATTGTAATCTTTGGCAACAATTTTTATATCATCCATGTAGAATAGGTGATTAAGCAATTTCTTTTTACTTTTTATCCATAGTTATTATTGTTTAATTTATGCGAAAGGGGGGTTAACGATAGAGAGAAAAGAATGGCTGACACGGAGTCTCCGTGAAAGATTCCTCGTCGGATATTTTAACAATTGTAAGTAAAGGTACTTTTGATGTTGTTATGGTCCGGTTCCTTGTACCACGGTGATAGTCCAAGGTAGAAACAATAAAGAACTCGAACACGGATATGGAATAACACAGATATATTACAAACAGGAATATATACAGAGAAGTAGAAAGAGTTAGTACGAACAATCAGGTTTAGTAGTAATTGTCTGAACGCGACTCTGTTTCGGACTGCCTCTGACTCGACTGACAGACTCGCTCGCTCTGACTGACTGACAGACGCTTGTCGGACCTCACTCCAGACTTCAGACTGAACGGTATTTAGTCATCCCCGCCCACGAGGGCCTCATGTGGCACAAGGCCGGTTTAACGTGGGATCTCCGAGCCCGTGGGATCTCCGAGCCCGTGTGATCTCCGAGCCCGTGGGCTCGGCCAAAAAAAGCCCATTGAACCCGTATAAACGGGTTCAGGGTCAGTTTACATCCCCGAAAGAGAATCCACCCTTCGGCGTAGCCTCCTTCGGGTTCCTCCCCGCCCGAAGGCAGAGAGTTCAACCGATTAGCCGATCAGCCGGACGTCTGACTTCAGACTGATGTCTCTGACTCCTCTTGAGGCGCAGTATTTCTTACGTATGGAATAGTCCATTATGTTATTATGGATAAGGTCCCATAACAGATGTGATTTAAGTATAATGTGGTTTTCCACAGTTCAATGTTATATGAAAGGAAATTCACTATCACCGAGGAGACATTGTATATTTCCAAAGCAAAAGGTTGCAAGAGTATGGCACACAATTCATGGCTTTACGCTTATTCATCTAAACTCTGCTGTGATGACTACCTTTTTTTCTGAAATTTTCCAGGATCAATTTATTTATTATTAGCTGATCTTTGCAAGTATATGAACCTCTTCGACATCCCTTCTCTTCCAGGAGAAGTATGTTGTTTTTATCGAAAAAAATACAGTTCGTCAGGAATGTTGTGATCCATTTATATTTGGTGGACAGTTAGGTTATTGGGCTATAATCTTTTTGATCATCTCTTTCATCCGTTTTTTGTAGGAGATATGTAATACGTTATTTGTATTATTCGGATTATTGTCCTCATCTTTGTAGCCATATTTATCACATCCACGACCTTTCCTCGCTAATGAGAATAAAAACTTTATCATTTTTCTTTGTTAAAAAGAATAACATCGCTTAGTGTCATTTTCGTGATGGCTTCTTATCACCTAAATTTAATTCTCGCCTTTCTTTTTTTTTTTCTTCTTTCTTTCTAGCAAACTAAATAGTGTCACATGTATATATAAATTTTTAGCCTTTGTCAATTTGTTTGTTATGGAACACTCCCAAAAACCTATATATTCTGAAACTGCATTATTCAAGTACCCTGCGTAATGAGGTTTCAGAATGCATGTCCAATATAAATACTTATCAAAGAGGGTCCCCGCTGGGGAGGTTTCACAACACCCTTCCCAAGGAATTTGTTCCTTTTCATTTAATTTCAATGGTTAATTGAACAAGGGAATGACGCCCAGGTACTTGGATAAGCATATTTCATTTTTTATCAAAAGAAATTCGATGTTATCGGCCATTATATCTTGAATCATTAACCGCGAGCAATTTAAACAGACAGAAATAATAATTTTTAAGTAAACATCACAACTTAACGTCTACTTTATTTTAATTCAAGTATGTATGTGATTGGAATTAATATCTAAAATAAATTTACCTTTGCTTGGACGAACAATCTACACTTTCCAGATTTATTCTTGTTTAGCACAAATTGGGGAAATTAAAAACACATATTACAATATATTGTCAGTATAGTTTGTTAATTTTACTGAGAGGTGCCCAGCCCTGGTTAAAAGCTGCCCGAGGCTGCGCACTCTCATTGCAGAACTAAGAAGGAATTATTCTTTATGTCATCAACTGAAATGTATACTCGTGACAGATGATTAAATCTTCTTGCTTTTATTGTCATTATGCATGTATGTAGTTGCCATTTCTCGAATGAATCAGGAGGTCATTCAAGAAGTTGTGGGTCATGTTTTGGTGTAGATTTTGTACCCCCTGAATGAATTATTAATCAATTTGGACACAGAAAAAAAGCAAGAGAGAAAAAGAATTTTGACAGTGAATCATCTTTGTATATCCTGTGGTTTATATATTATTTATTTTAAAATTGCCGTTTATGTAGTTACGTGTGACTGATGTCATCCATTCAGGCATATTGGTCTTTATTAATTCAATGATTTTCAGTGATATTTTATATATATGTAAAGAATTAATGATCCAGTCAATTTGAGCACTATCAAAAGCTTGTTTATCATCTACAAAAGAAGTTTAGTGTTCTACATGTATTCATATACTTTTGCTGTGTCATTTTCTTAATCATTCGTTGGTCCTAGCCTTAACATGACGCTGTTATACATATATTTTGTTCTGCAGGAGAAAGGTTGTTTTCTTTCAGAAATAAATTTATTTCTGATTATCAATATCAGGATTTTATAGTTCTTTGTTAACCCCTTGATTGATACGTATTTTTGTGAAACCTCTGTCTCTGTAGTTAAAACTTCATTTACAACATGGGTGATGTCTCTGCATTATTCATGGTCTCGATGTAGATATTGTCCAGTACATTATGGATTCTTGCTAGAGTTAAGCCAAAATTGGGAACTTTGTCCATCCCAGTGGATTTCCACTTCTGGGACACTGCTAGAGCTTATCTAAATTCTCCCGAAATAATATCTGACCAGACTTGTGCTTCGACATCATTAGTCATAGGTTCTTAGCTACTTATTCAATGTGCATCCTCATTAAAGCTTCCAGGTTCTCCCCAGATGTTTTTCCAAAATTTTTCTATTAAATCTTATGTTTATGGTTTGTCAACTTTAATATAATTCTTAAAAAGATCACTGTTAAATGTCCTCTTTAAATGATTTTATGTATATAGAAGGCAATTTGTTTCTTATACCTGATGCGTTTTGTTTAAGGATTTTATTTTGATTGTCAGTGTTATCTCTGGACATGTTATATTTTCTGACTGTTCTTTTAAGTTTATTTACTTTTGAAGTTTTCTTTGATTTGAGTTCATTTAAAAAAAAAGAGATACCGATTCTTAATTGGTTCGTTTCAAACCAAATTGTTTTTATGGGAAACCCTTGTTATTTCTTCTCTCTTGGCATACATATCGCATTCTTGAGTTTCTATGGATGCAGAATATGTTGGGTTATTTAGGCCAGTTAGTTTATCATCATGGTTTCGAATATGCTTGGCGCGATTTATTTACCTTTGATATTACCGATTCATGTTTGTTTTGTTGTATTTTATATAATGGTTGTAAAATAATGATTAGGTACCGATTCATAATTTCGTTCAAAAATGTTTCATCATGGATACTTTCAGGTGTGATCTCTTCAGTAAACCTCTTGGTGTGCTTATGCCTGAGTCTCAAAAATTCCAGGTTTGCTACTTATATGTTTATTTATAGTATTATAATCAGTAGAAGGGGATTGATTTTTGAATATATGTGGTTGGTTAGCTACGAGCAATTTTGTTTTTGGTGAGCCTTTCTTTTTTAATATAGCACGTCTTAATTCTCCTAGATTATTGCTACACAGAGGGCATCAGTTATCTGCATTTCTTACTCTCCACATATTGTACATCCTTGAATTAAAACAAATAGATTAATTCCGCTATATTTATTTTTATTTTTTAGTATTTTTAATGAAATATAACCGAGTGCACGTATTAGTACTTCGTAGGTCCATTCCACGATGTCGTTCCTTGCCGATTGACCACAGATTCTCAAATGGATTTAAGTCAGGGGAGTTTCCGGGCCAATCTATAGTACTTCAATTTGCTAACTGATAAGGCTTTCCATTGTGTTCGGGCAGCGTTACATTTTCCGTACGGTTCCTTAGAATAATGTCCATCGAAGACAATAGCCGTCGGACAACTAATCAACAGTCGAGGCAATAGTGTCTGGGTGTGAGGAAAATCTGAGGCAATCACGGACGACAAAATATTTTCCAAAGCCAAATTAATTTCACCCTGAAAATAGATCTATATTACTGCACACCATTGCAAATGACCTAATCTGTGGCAAAAATAGAAATCGTTTACACCCTGTTAATCCAGTGGGCCTAAAACTGGCCATATAGGGAAAGAAAGGTAACTAAAGCGGTTGTTTCTTTTAATGTTCAGAAGGGTGTAAGTTGATTTTTGTCTAGTTGTTATATTTACTATTTTCATGCCTCTGTATTATTGTTACAGAATAATCCGTAAAAGAAATATCGAGGGGTAATTAAATAAAGAAATGTATTGCGACATGTGTCAGTAGCAATTGATGACAATAGAATAAAAAAGATAGCAAAAAACAAACTTTGTCTAACCTAAATCCCAATGAAAACAAAAGAACCAAACTTCCGGAAGATGAAAATCGATGTTGGTATTGAAGCACAGAGAAAGTTGGGCTAAAAAATTATCTTATTTATTAATATGATCGGAATAAAATATTTAGAACTCTCAAAGACACCGATTTTGAAGCTGAGGAAATGATCATTGGAATCTGATCGCCCAGTTAAATCGCCACTTTCGACATTGGAACAGGAGTAGAGGTGTATCCTCTGTTTTCTATTTAGGATTGTGTTTCGGTTACTTATAAAGACTTATCATTCTCTTTCACTCCCAGTATCCCTTGTGTCTTAGTGGCATTATCTCCTTAATTGGTGTGAATTTATTAAAAGTTAGAAATTAAAATATCTAGATTTGAAAAATCCGGTCATTTGGAAGCATATTTAAGAGTGACGAATTGCAGAGGACTGAAGATTGAAATTAGAGACAGACTGTTTAACGTCGTCAGAGTCAGCGTATTTGCAGCTGATCGAGACAGGGCTCTTCCACGAAATAAAGGCAATGAAGACAAGTATCAACAGCAATATGGATATCATATTTGAAGAAATCCATGTATAAGAATTAGAGCCAAACAATTGGAACGGAAACAAAATAAAAATTCTACGAGAGAAAAAATAAATTGGCTTTTGGAATAAATGTCATTTACAAGAGATTTTTTTCTGGTTTATGACATGGAAGTGGGAGAGAATGCTGTAATCAATAAATGCTAAAATCGATTAGAATAATTCGGCTTATAAACGGTGATTAAGGACAATGGTAAAAATCAATGTCTGAAATGTAAACAGCGACGTATCAGCTTACGTTTATTTTATTTACGCCATAATGGCAATTTGGTCTGGATATTTCCTGTGTTAATGAAATAAAATCTTCACACCTTTGTTATCATAATCGAACTATTGTTATAAACTATTTTACACCCAATACCCAATACCATACATTTGTGTCTGGGTGTGTGTGTGAGAGAGAGTTTATAGTGAATTTGTTGTAAAATAGAAGTTTATACTATTATTTTTCTGCTGCACAATTCTGTTTCAAATGAATAATTCATAAATCAGCTGTAGATGCAAATATTTAATGTCGTATTTACACAAATCATTACACATATATGTATTTTTATTGAATTTGCGTTTCGCCTTCGTTATATGTCTGTATGCATTTATACGTAGATGAACCTCGGATTATTTTCCTAACAAGTTCTTTCCTATTTTCTATATAGTTGCACACACACCCCCATATATATATATATATATATATATATATATATATATATATATATATATATATATATATATGTGTGTGTGTGTGTGTGTGTGTGTGACGTCGTCCCCCGGTCGCAGCGTCGACTGTGTCGTTCGATCCCGGTCGCGGCGCCAATTGTGACGTCACGTGCTCCCCAGGCTCTGATACCTGGTCACGGACAGCACCAACTGTGACGTCTTTGCCGCGGCGTCAGCTGTTCGCTCCTCGCTGCTCCAAACGTGACGTTCTAACCATTTGGTTAGATTGATACCAACCTCGCCGTTCCCAACCCGCTTCCAACGCCTGGTTACCAGGGTAACTGCACTGATCCCCAGTCTGCCTACCCACGTTGTGAATTGATCTTAGACAGACGAGATCAAACAGGGTTGGGGCCGTAATACAAGTTGAGTCTAACGGGGGTGATAACACACAATTATGTATAAAAGAAAATAAAATAAAACTCACAAGGTCCAACGTATCAAAGAAAAGGTAACAAACTTTTTTATGTCCCAATTGCTCGGTACATAGGACTATGTCTACTTCCCGACCCGTTCTGTGGATTGTGGCACGACGCCTTTACTAGGCAACTTTAAGGCTTCCAGTTGTCTGCTCTCTAAGAAATTTGTGTTTCGGTGTGTCTTTGGACGAAAGTCGAAAAAAACTTATTTCTGTGGTCTGATTCTAATTCGCTCCTCAAACTACTTGTTCTTGGTTGAAGAAGAGTCCAGAAGTGTGCGTGAATCTTGGTCAGCTATTTTGACGCGGTTTCAACACTGGGCGCTCATCTCTGCTTGTCGTCCACGGCTGAACTCTTTCGCCGTCCGCGGCTCAACTCAAACTTCTTCTCTTCAGATTCTGAGTTATTGGTCACTCATCTCCGCCGTCGGTGCGCGAACTAACTTCTTCTCTTCGGCTTGGGTCGGACGAACTTCTTCACTTAGGCCAAACGAACTGGCCTCTCTTGCTCGCAAAGGGGCGAACGAACCTGGCCCGCCGTCCGCGGCTCAAACTGATTTCTGTCGGTTGGGGTTTCGCTTTTATTGACGCAGTCAAAACTTGGGTGGGTCTGTCGGCGCCAGGGGTTTCTTCGATAATTCTAAATACGTATCCACCATTCTTATTTCTGGTTAGGGGTTTTCCATTTTCGGTAACTCACTCTCACTCCCACTTCCTTACTGTGCCTCTGAGGGGCGTATACCCTCTTCCCCGCTTCTTCGTATCGGCTCCTTACACTTACACTTCTGACAGGGGCGTCGACCGATTCTCCTCGTGCGTCACGTGACCGCTCTCGGCCAATGAGGTCCTGGTCGGATATCTTTCCTCCTCCTTCGTGTGTCATGTGATCTTATTTAGCCAATGACGTCTTTAGTCAGGCGTGGACAATGCGTGGCTTTGTTTTGGGAAAGAAACACCTTGCTTAAAAAACAAAAATATTAATTTAAATCGCCCTTATCATTAGCGACTGCGATGACACCTTCGGCTGTTTAACACGTGGTATTTGTCAAGCAGTTTATCGCTAATTGGATATGACCTAAGAAAGGGATTTCTCAGACCTGTTGGCGTTTTTGAACGAAATAAAAATATTTCATTTTCCTCCGCCCGAAGGTCCGATAATAAAAACCTTTATTATCTCAAAAAAAAAAAAAAATTCCAGCGACATCATCTTGTGTGGCTTTTTCCAATTCTAGAGACTGTCTGGGTTTTCGTATTAATGGTTTGCCTTCATATCCGTGGATACACTTCCCCACCCACTTAGACCTTTACTATCACTCCAATGACACACATTCCACTTGTTACTTATCAATATTTTCATTGTCCCTAAACTTCGTTTCTTCTTTTACTCTTGGGTGACAACCAATTGATAACAACTTCAATTTTTCGTGGATTCCGCGGAAATCGGTTAGATGCTTGACCCGGATATTTTTCGACACCTGTTATCTGTCAGCCGTGCGTGTGTGTGCTCGCCTATGACCTGTTTTCGTATTATTTTTTCTTTCTTTCTTCTTCGTTTTCTCTTTCCTTCTTCCAGATCGCTTGAATGCAAAGAAAGAATTATTCTTAAAACCCAAAATATTTTTCGGCCCTAAATAATTATTAAATGGTTGATAAACCGTAAAAAAAACAAGTCATATATCTATGAATATTTCCTTCAAATCGTCAGGATGCATGTGCCATATATATATATATATATATATATATATATATATATATATATATATATAGTTGGATTGATTTGAGTTTGTGACCCTGGGTTTTACGTTATTTGCGATCGTCAGACAAACTGAATAATTTTTAAATTTTGGATTTATATATAGTTAAGTATATCGCTGTTTTTTTATGGGAGTCAGAGGAAAATTTTCGTCGGAACACCACTCATACTTACGCAAACATAATAATGTATGTTTGTGTGTCTGCGTGTGTGTGTAAGTGTTATATAGGATTAATGTGTCGCTGCCGACTCTTGAGTTTGAACATAGACCGCCATCCTATTCTATATTTACTATTTGGATCACTATACACTGCTCTATCCTATATACTATACCGATCTGCACTATTCTATCAATATATACTATACGGGCCGGTATTCTCTATTCAACTTATTCCTTTATTCGGGTCACTATACGAGAATTATCGAGCAAGTAGTATTAGTGTGAATGCTATTCCAAGGGGTTTGATATCAAAATTTGTTCAACAGCGTACTATAGTTGCATCTGATATTACAAAGTCTCTGCTACAGCGAGCATCACGATAGTGACAACGAGTATTCGTTGACATCAAAAAAAGTGGTAGTGAGTGTTGGTTGACATCACAAAAGGAAGTGAAATCGAAGATTATCATTCTAAGTGCAATAATGATGATTTTTTGTAAACGGATTTATTTAACTCTTCAGTAGTTTAATTCGAGTAGAATTAGTTGGACCAATAAGATTTATAGATGACACTTTGTTTATGAAAGAATTATTGAGAAAACTCTGAAAGTATTCTCCAGAAACTTACTTCGTTATTAACGATAAGAGATGAACCTTAATTCTCAAAATTTGACATAACTCAAAGTCAAGAAGGTGCAAGAATTTCATGTCTCCAAGAGAGGCAAAATAATGGGATAAAGAAATTTGCAATACATTTGGAACCAATTCATTATGAAATCAAAATTAACATAAACTAAGAAGAATATGCAACAGCAAAGGAATGCCTCCTATTGGAACTAGAAAAGTAATAAAAATAACACTTCAAATTACAAAGAAATTGTTTTACCAGGAAATATTGCGAAGAGAATTACTGTAATACATTAGGATATATAAACGCTTAGTAAAACAAGAAATATAAAACAAAAACGCTAAGACAAAATCAGAAATAAATCGTTGAAATATTTAAGTTATATAATGAGTCAAGTATGTTTGGAGACCCTAGGAAACACGGTATATTGAATGTAAGAGAAACAAAAAGAGTCAACGTTTTACCTAAAAGACAAGTTTGTGCAAATATCTCGATGAAAGTGTACAACAAAAACAATGTCGTGTTATAATGGAGCAAATTTTTACCCGAGCATCAAATATGACGAACGACTACCTTGCTGGTCTAGAAGAAACACAAAACATCGATGGAATGAACAATAGCTAAACATACAAAACGAAATTCCTTTACTCAGATGTATTCACATAAATTACACCATGAACATAATAAATAAAAACAAAACAAAATCAACCAACCAACACTGAAGAATATCTATTACGTATATACTAGCAATGTTTGAATTTACTATTTACATTATTCGAACTATTGTCATCAACATTGTCGCCATATTTATCACAATGTTCCGGCTGTTGAATGTCGAACTGAGCCGTTTATTTCGCTCGCAGGTGTAGACCGTTCTATTTCAACGCCTAAATGTTGTGATAAATATGGCAACAAAAATGAGGACAATATTCCGAATAATGTAAATAGTGTACATAGTAACTCATCTCAGAAATATAGACAGATACTGAAGGATCGGTACGGACCGAATACCTAGCCGAAACGTTGTGATAAGTATGGCAACAAAAATGAGGACAATAGTCCGTTAATGTAAATGGTATACATAATACCTAAACTCAGAAATGTAGATAGTTTAAATTGCAGTCGACTAAAATTTAAGGCCATGTTGGTTTTTCACCGTCTCTGCGTAGCACCCTTACATTGTGGACGGCTATTGAAAAAAAAAGCAATCGTAGCTACAACGGATAAATTCAAAATTTTCAAATAATTATAAGAGAACGCGCTCACGTGTGTTTACAAGAAATCACCATCACGAGGATGACAGTGACATTATCTTCGCGATTCACTCCTGTGAATAATCTTGAAAGATATAGAAAATGCTTGAATATAGAACAAGAACTATGGCGGCGTCTTTGATGAATTTCATCTTAACGAAGACTTTGCCGAATAGGGGTAGGAGACTGATAGGACGGTAATTAGAATGGTCAGAGGGTTTGCCAGAGTCCTTAAAGACAGGAACAATCGAGGAGGACTTCCAGCAGTCTGGAAAATAAGATTCCTTGAGGTAGTAGTTGTATAATTTGGAGAGGGCAGGCGCCAGTTCAGGTGCGCATATCTTCATGAGAATGGTTGGTATCCCATCTCCACGACTAGCCTTGTGAGGCTCTAAATTAGAGATAATGCCCAATACCAAAGACGGGGTTATGTGCAACTCACTCAGAAGGTCTTCAGTTCTAAGAGGGAAATCGGGTATGGGTACACCGGAAGAGTCGTGCATTGAATTGAATGAAAATTTCCGGAGGTATAGAGGGTTTGCTACTGTTAAGTACGCTCTTGCTGAGACGCCAATAATTCTTGGAGCCGAATTTTCGAGATGCAGTACGTTCCTTCATTTGAGCAGCAAATAATGACTTAGCTTCGTTGAGGACACGCTTACTCTCGTTACGGGCAGAGGCAAAGAGTCGTCTATTGCAGTCGGACGTGTCGCTACGATAGAGATGGAAGAAGTAGTTCCTATAGGCAATAGCGGCTGAGCAAGCAGCAGAGAACCAAGGGGAGGAGCGCGATTTGACCTTAAATTTCCTTGAGGGGATGAAAGCATCGATTCCAGCTTTGACCGAGGAGGAGACATCAGAAGCATATTCTTGAACGTACAACATTACAGAGGACAGCGCAGAAAAAATCACGGAACGAGTCCCAATCAGGTCGTTGATAGCAGAACGGGGTTCTAGTGGTAGGAGGTTCTTTGCAGGGAGAGGAGTTGAAGGAGATGTTGACAGACACTACAGCATGATCGGAGTTACCAAGAGGGCAGAGCTTCGAGGCGGTACAAGACTCGGGGATGAAGGTAAAACACAGATCCAGAAGAGAGGCCTTACCGTCTCAGTTTTAGGCAAAACGCGTGGGGAAGTCAACTATCTGCGTGAGGGATTGGGAAACTGAAATATTAAGTGTTTGAATGCCTGCAAGGTCAGTGGTAGCATTCTTAAGCCACTTGGTATGATGGGCGTTAAAATTGCCAAACACTAATATGTGAACAAACGGATGGGGAGAGAGAGCGAGCCTTGCCTAATTTGTCAGAAATGCTATCGATTATTCCGCAGACTTGAGAGTATGAAGAGCAATAAAGAAAGAAGAAATAGCTTACAGCATTGAGAAGAGATAGCCGGAGCACATGTACGAATAGTGTGGCGATTCGAGAGACAATTCTCTAGCCAGTGGGAGATGGTCCTTGACGTAAACACCAAAGCCATACATATGGGTTTGAGAGTCTTTTCTAAGGAGAGCGAGGTAGCCGGTGATCGAAAGATCAGAGGAGGGGATAGAAGAGTCATGGTTTGTCTCATACAGAGCCAGAATATCCGGGCAGTTTGTAGTGAGGAAGGATTTTTTCACGCTACGGAAATTGGTTCTTATGCCACGGATGTTGAAGAATGAAATGTTGAAGGGTTTGGGTGATTTTTGAAGGGCTGGTTTAGGTTTTCTTGAAATAATTTTGTTTAAATCTAAATTCCAGTTTTTTGGGGGTTTTTTTTCTCAGCATTATACTCATAAGGAGGCATTTGAGGCAAGCGGGCCTGAAATACCTCCTTATTAGCAATGTTTATTCGGAGGTTATTGGCTACATACGTATATTAACTCCGTTCGAACGAATGTTTATTACTATATAGACACGAAACTCCGACGTAAACATGAGTTAAGTGAATTTTTTTCCCATATTAATGAGTGAGACAAATACTGAAGATAAATTCCATAAACCTAACGAAACAACTTGAATTCTACGGTTTACTATTTAAGTTTGGGAATAATTCCCCTGTGTAGCAAGTATTATCTTCGCTGCTTTTTTTATTATTGTGGACTAAACCAGATTAATTCAAGCTTCGTAAACATCTACGAAGCACCGCCGTTAAATCAATATTTAGCAAGCTAAACTCTAACACCAGTGAATTTGATTCTGTTCAGGTATCGTTATTGCAGTATATAACACAGATTGGAGAATGTATTGATTCTTGCACTGCGAATTTCTTGTTTAATAAGAATTCGTATCTTATAGACAAGTACCAACTCTACGGTAATAAACTTTTTAGACTTTGCATTCTTTTGAACCTTTCCCAATGTTTTATCTTTCCCGCATTTCATTTCTAAAACCCTATTCGCTCCTCTATATTAATTTTCAACCTTCTTTCAAAAAATTTACTATTTATTCTTAATAGATTGTTTGATACTGTCTTTTTTAGAAATTTTCTACATCAAATAGTGCTTAAATATCATCCTATTATTTTTCTAAATTCAATATCCGCGTCGCATTTAAAATTATATTTAAGAATTATTGTTTTTTTACAGTGGAATCAAAAAGTAATCCTTTGTCCAACTTTTAAGGAGGGCACTTGATTAAAGTGTATAAAAATATTTTTTCTCAGTCGGAGAACGATTCTAGGTGGAGCTTTTAAAAGTGAAGCTAATACCATCAACAACAAACACGTTTGACAAAAGATACTGATTGTATGATTGTGTCATTTTATGTGAAGATACACTGTGAATGCTACAGGAACGATATAATGGCTGCTGCATTCTCAGGTCTTTGGGGACTAAACCACTTCCCACATCTGGCGTTTCTTTTGAGTAGTATGGCTAAACACCCAGCAGAATCTTGAAACATATGTCAAAGCGCGAATGCACCTTTTTCTAGGCCAAAGTCTATTTGGTTCAATGAAGGAAACTATACTCCATGGGTATGTCTGCAGCCATTGTGACGATGAAGGCGAAGGATTTTCTAGAGGGAAGTCAATAATAATAATAATAATAATAATAATAATAAGGATAATGATGATGGTGGTGATGATGATTATACTGGTATGACAAACAACCAGAAGCAGTCGTAGAAAATGGCAGTCAGGAGATACTATGAGATCTCTCAAACACTACGATATTGAAACACGGACCCTCGACTTTATTCTTATAGATAAGGATAATAAAAAGTGTCTAATTATTAATTTTGCTCTTCCATAGGATACAAGAGTGGACTCCAAAGAAACTGAAAAGACTGAAAAATACCAGAAACTGATTTGATAAAAAAAATATGAAGAGAAATAACTCTTATAGTAATGGTTGAGCTTGGAATTTCACCTATAAATTAAAAAACACTTAAAATGCATTGGATTTGAACCCTACAGAAAAATGATATTTTTACTCTTCAAGGATTCACAGAAAAATACTTTAGGTGTGAGAAGTTTTCTTGGCAAGAACAAGATTCTCATTCCCAAAATCAATGTGCGACAACTACATGTTAATACCTATCATTATAGAATAGTGCAACTGTAACCTTAAAGGAATGGTAGAATTTGGAGATTGGATGAATTTCAAATCCAACTTCCCATTTCTCAAATAACAATGGGCCTTTTGTTGAGTGTATACAGATTAGATTCTTCAGAGTGGAGGAAACATAACAATTATGAAGAGGAAATTTCATAATAGCCAAGTATAACAAAATGCAGCGAGCAAAATCAAATATGGTTCGTGAATTGGGTAAGGATGCGACTCTCAATCATAAAAATTCAGAGAAAACATCTCAAATTTAAAATGCGATCAAATATATACAATTGAGTGAAAAGTCATTCCAACAGTAATTAGATTTGACAGTGTCAAAAAGCGAGAATCAGGTACAGAAATTTACAATTTTAAATACAATAAAGATATTGGAATTCTAAGTGGTTGCACGTTCCAGGTTAGAGGTATGTTTTGTTTTGTATACTTTTATGAACATAAGTGTAAAATATTTTAAATAGAGAAGAGTAAACCAGGAAGAATAACTAGACATTACCAGAGAGAAAATAATCTGTTGTATATAAAAACAACATATATACTCATTATTACTGGAGAGCTTGGAATAGTGTGAAGGAAAATCTCAGTGAAATTCAAATAAAATTTATTTACGTTTTGAAATATTCAGAAATACTACAAATGCATCTGGAATCTTTCAAAATTGGGAGAATAATTTATAGTCTATAGATGAGAGCGTTTCCTGGAATCTGCAGTACGTTATCGCGGACAAAATTTGCGGCCACTCGAGCACTAACCATAAATAATCTGGAATGAAAAGGCAAAAGGCTTTCAGCAAGATAAGCGAATTATGAGATGTGGAGGGCCAACGCAAGCAAGAATATTCACCAGTCTATAAGGAAATCTTAGCAAATATTCCAGTCTAATTATGAAGGCAAATTAATTTGGACGCTGTGCAAATACATTAAATGGAATAACGTTTATAGATCATATCAGTTTTAGTCACCTCCTGGCGTTTCGGCTAATGCTCTAAGAGTATGCCAGTCATAAATTGGTTTAAATGGTAACTGATTCGCAGAATTATTGGAAAACAATGACTATTGTTCTTATACAGATATTTCTGAATATTCGAGTGCAAGCAGATGGAATCATATGCAGATACGTTTACTTGACATTTAATGCGGTGTATACGTGTGTGTGAGTGAGAAAGAGAGAAAGACACACACAGAGAGAACGTGAGTGAGTTCGCAAACAGATATAATCAAAACGTGCATGATTTGTCAAAGGAATCATTGAACTGAGATGTTCTCTTTTACAACTCTCTCTATTTCTTACACGTCAGCTGAAATTGATGCCTTGTTTATTTAACGGCAGTCGAATTCTTCACTGCCATACACTTCTTATTGGCTCTCTTCATTGTTTTACGTTTTAGAAGCAACGCTGAAATATGTTCGTTTCATTTACTAGAGAAGACACTAATCTGTAATGCTACACTGGTAATCCGCTTGTTCTCACATATATACCTACGTACCTATCTAACTACAAAACCTTGCGTTGGCAAGAAATCACAATGATTGCACTTGAGAAGTACAAATATGAAAAATACATGATTCTTTAGTTTACTTAGTGTGATATCTACTACCAGCGCCATTTAGGGACTAAATGACCAGACTTAGAACTCTATATAAGAAATTTAAAAAAACAATTTTCATAAAATATTTGGCTACCTACCCTACTTACATATGTGCTTTTTTTGACTTGAAACTTTTCTTCTTTTGTCAAAACACAAATTTATTTAATAGTAACTATTGGTTTAGTGTGAAATTACCAGGCTTTTTAAAAAAACAATAGTTATTATGAAAAAAGATTCATAAAAATTCAACAATAACATCTTGAAATGACTATTCATGAGTGCATGATTATCGACACTAAATTTATAACAAGAAAAATTAAAACAAAACAATTTCTATTTAAAAAACTAAACAGAACAGCAATTTTTATTAACAGATAACTCGCCTATAAAAACGCCAGATAAATATGCACCAACCCAATATATATATATATATATATATATATATATATATATATATATATATATATATATATTGTTTGATGATGCATAATATATATATATATATATATATATATATATATATATATATATATATATATATATATATATATATATATATATATATATATATATATATATATTGACAACGTTCAATTGACCGTAATATTATCAAGGTAAACTTTGAAAATTACACATTTCTGAAATATAAAGGATGATAAATTGAAGATCCTTTTAGTTTTGGAGAGCTGAAATATACAAATTTATACAAAACAAAAATGTAACAACGTACAGGAAGGACAAATATAATTTACGTTTCCAGATAAGCAACAAAATAATTTTCTTACAAATTAATTTCATTAATTATAAACTAAGCCAACAGTCAAAGAGACTAGTTCTCTAGCATAATATTTCATTAATTACAAACTAGTGCTACAGCCAAAGAGGCTACATCCCTGGCATAATATTTAATTAATTACAAAATAGTGCTACAGCCGAAAAGGCTAAATCCCTAGCATAATATTTTATTATTTACAAACTAGTGCTACAGCCAAAAAGGCTACATTCCTAGCATAATATTTCATTAATTACAAACTAGTGATACAGCCAAAAAGGCTACATCCCTAGCATAATATTTCATTAGTTACAAACTAGTGCTACAGCCAAAAAGGCTAGATCTCTAGCATCATATTCCATTAATTACAAACTAGTGCTACAACCAAAAAGGCTACATCCCTAGCATAATATTTCATTAATTAAAATCTAGTGATACAGCCAAAGAGGCTACATCCCTGGCATAATATTTCCTTAATTATAAATTAGGGCAACAGCCAAAGAGGCTAGATCCCTAGCATAATATTTCATTAATTACAAACTAGTGCAACAGCCAATGAGGCTACATCCCTAGCATAATATTTCATTAGTTACAAACTAGTGCTACAGCCAAAAAGGCTACATCCCTATCATAATATTTCATTAATTACAAACTAGTGCAACAGTCAAAATAGCTACATCCCTATTTTAATATATCATTAATTACAAACTAGTGCAACAACCAAAGACGCTAGATCCCTGGCATAATAATTTATTAATTATAAACTAGTGATACAGCCAAAAAGTCTACATCACTCGCATAATATTTCATTAATTACAAACTAGTGATACAGCCAAAAAGGCTACATCCCTAGCATAATATTTCATTTATTACAAACTTGTGCAACAGCCAAAGAGGCTACATCCCTGGCATAATATTTCATTAATTACAAACTAGGGCAGCAGCCAAAGAGGCTAGATCCCTAGTATAATATTTCATTAATTACAAACTAGTGTTACAGCCAAAAAGGCTACATCTCTAGCATAATATTTCATTAATTACAAACTAGTGCAACAATCAAAGAGGCTACATCCCTAGCATAATATTTCATTAATTACAAACTAGTGCAATAACCAAAGAAGCTAGATCCCTGGCATAATATTTAATTAATTACAAACTAGTGCTATAGCCTAAGAGGCTATATCACTGGCACAACTGCTAATAAAATAGGAACGCAGATCTGGATTATTTTATAGAATAGATATAATTATATAATATAATAAAATCACGGAAATATCCTTATAATAAAATTTGGAATGCATTAGTAACAATAGCCAGTATAGAAAGTAAAACGCAAATTCGTTTAAAAGTGTATAATGAATGTCATAGACAACGTTAGAGACAATGATTTACATTAATAAAATCAGTTGAAGATAATCTGACTAAAGTAGAAATCTGAACCTAAAGAACACTGCTATAGATGAAGAGAGTTGTAATCTCGTAGCCAAGCCAAGTAAGAGATATCATAGAGGAGATCAAGCGATAAATACGGAAATAGACTATAAAAAGTCTATATATAGATGAAAATACAATTTGAATGGTCCTAAAGGAAGACAAAACGCAGTATGAAAAGATAAAGAAATTTAAGTATGTTTTGGTTTTGAATAAATTAGTTCCACTCGTCTTGGAGAAAAGCAAAGAAATTATCTTTCGCTGACTGTGAAATATTAATGATTGTGGAAAACTAATTCAATGAACAAAATCTAATAAGAATTAACTTATTAGAAAAATTCATAGATTTTATGGAAACATTCTCACGTAATAAATGACACAATTTCCTGTCTCATATTTTTGTATATTCTGTATATTGTTCTACACATCTCTAATGGAGATGTATTATTCTATAAATATATTTTCAAAATACGTTGAGTCTTGTGAAGAGAGGAACATAAAGTCAGCTTAAAGATTAATAGAACATATATTTGTGTAAAAGAAAAATCGCTTCCAGTTGATTCAATTGAAAGAAGATTCAAGACAAAGAGATGTTATTGTGGAATAGAGAAAATCAGTTGGCTTTGTCGTTTTGTTATTTACATTAAGCTGCTGATATGATGAGATGTTCTGTTATAAACGAAGAAGCCAAAGTCTTCAATTAGTCGGCGGTGCAGGGATCCGTGTTAATAATAACTCGGACAAAGCTAAAAGAATATTACCAGAAGAAATCAACAGATTTACACAAAAAAAAACATTGTCTTACTGACATTTGAGAAGCAAAGAAAATGCTGAGATGAATAGAGAAGAAAATTATAGATCAAAGAATTCAATTGGATGTAAGAAATAGCCTTTTTTGTACATATAGAAAATATTATTGGAATTTATAAAAGAAGGAATACAGAAATAAAATTAAATTAAAAATTTTTCAGAAAATTGTTGTGGAGAAGACGACGGCTGGAGGAAAAGATGGCGTCGTTTCAGGTGGAATTAAGAAAAAATTGATTTTGAGAATAGAAAAAATAGGAAAATATGAATGAGAAACTGACAGAAATGATGGAAGGAACATCGAAAGAAGCAGGCAAAAATGAGAATGTATAAATGGAGATCGGTGAAAATTAGGAAGATTAAAATGAAAGACACTGAAAGGAGACATGAAAAATCAAGAAGACATTGTCCTTTTCAAGAAATCGTAGGCAAAACCAGGTGTTGTTGGCACGTAGAATGTTTTTGCAAGAAAGTAGGGAGTGTTTGCTTTTTTAACAGGAAACAAAAGATAAAATAGAAAAATAAAAGTATACCTCGGACGTGAATATATTCTAAACATATATATATATATATATATATATATATATATATATATATATATATATAGATAGAGAGAGAGAGAGAGAGTCAGAGTGAGAGAGACGTTTAAAATAGCTCGTTTACGAGAGACAATAATTTATAGAAAACTGTATCGGAAATATGAAGGTTTATCATCACTGAAAATCAGCATTTGAGATATATTTTCAAACTAGAAATCCTGAACTAACTACGTCAAAACAGCATACATCAATTATATTAGTGAGATATGAAACCAGAAATTATATACATGAAATAAAATATTTAAATTAAAGATAGACGGAAAACGAAAAAAAACAGGACATATTTAAAATTTAAATTTCAGAGGTCATTAGCATATCTGATATTTGTTCAGATATTCGAATACACTTTTACTTAACTGATAATAAATTTCTTGTAACAATCGATAATGTAATCCTCACCAGGAATATTCCAATGGATAAAAAGGAAACTTTATTCTTTAATAAAACCTGACTTGAGAGATATATTGTTAGCGATTTGTATTTTTTTTATATATACCATGTTGATTTTAAATTACTACTGTTAGAGGCTTAATGAGGAACTAATTAACCAGGCCGATATAAGCCACCATTTTCATCTTACCCACTGACAATCAAATTATTCTAATCTAACATTGGGACACTATATAAGAGATGGAAATGTGTACCCATCTCTTTCTGCATATATTCCAGCTCGTCACATACAGACTTTGTTTTCATAAAGGAAAAAAAATCCTCCCAAGTTTGCGGTTCACTGAAGTAAAACGATTTAAAATATCTACGTCATAATAATAAAAAAAGTAAATGTAAATTTATATCAGATAACTCTATGGGGGCTACTAGATGTAAAATGTAATCCAGTAAGACTTGAACTATTGTCCGGTCATAGGTGACAAAAATTATCCCCCCACGAGGATTATCTGCTGTGAGTGACGACTAGATTATCAACAGGAGTAAAAACAAGACGCGTCAGAGGGTAAATGAAATTTTGTCTTGGGTCAACAGCTATGTATGCAGTCAGTACATCACCACACGGACGGATTTCATGACTGATAAGTGAAATCGAATGTTTCCCCGACGAAATCAAAGGCCACGTGCAGTGACTAGGGCAACCTTTCAAGTTGAAGGACATCGGTTCTCATCTGACCTCGAGATGGATGTGTTCCGCTAAGTCTGCATGCCTAAGCCAGTATCTCCCGCTTTCAATTCAGATATATGTAGGGAACTGATCAGCTAGTTGCATGCCCATCAATCTTTCGACCACATCCGGTCATGGCGCTGGTGAAGATAATAATCAAAGTACAGTAAGAAAGCACTATTAAAAAAGCAAAAGTTAATAACTAAGTCATATGTAACTTGGAGTAATGGATAGCGGTTCGGATTGAGGAGTCGGAGAGCAGAGTTCGAATTCCAGTCGAATCCATTACATTCACTTACGTGCTAATACCCTTGGGAAAGGTGTGAATCCTCTTCTCCTTCTCCCATCTATGGGTAAATAGCAGGACAGACCGTGTTCTATAGCCTTGGAGGACAAATGATCTACTGTAGAAAGAAATGGCAACCTACTACAACCTCGTCAGTCATGTATCGAAAGATAAATGATCACCTAAGCGTGTATCAAGAATGTCACATAACTGAATGTATAAAATCTGTTTTAAGATTGGTCTCTTTTATTAATTAATGTGACAATCATAGGATCCAAAATATACAGTCAGAACCCGGGGCAAGTATCAGTTCAAATATACTAGAGAAAAACTAACTAAAATCAATAAAACTATTGTTTTCATTCTTTAATACGTTCTTTGTTCTTATATTCAGGATGAATTTCCGGATCAACATAAATGTCCAGTAATTTAACTGTAAATTTTCAATAACCTTTTGGCAACGTGGATAAGTACTTTTGATTTCTTAAAGAAAATATAATAGTTTTAACTCTTGCCTATTTTATAGCCAGCTTCCTTCCACGTGATTTCTAGGCATCTAAATTGCCAATTTTCTGTGGTGCTTCTTTTGTCCAATTTTTCAAATGTCATCTTAGACTCTTTGATAGAATTCACATCATCCAGGAAATGAGAATAATGCTCTTAACCAAGTGATTCGTTACATATTCATACCAAATCACTTTAAACAATTTTCATTGTTCGGACTATTGTCTTCGTTTTTATTCCCATATTCCCGACCTTTCTGCTTTCGTACTCCTCAGCCTTCCCCAGGTGATGTTTGTTAGAATTTCGAACCGAACACTTTTATAGCCGATGGGGTTAGATTATCAACATGGCATGTCTTTTGATATCTCAGTTTTAAGTAATACTTTTTAATAACTCTAATCTCCAAGTTTTCCGCTAGATCTTGAACATGAAACATTATGGGTCTAGTCACTTTTAGCTCAATCAACCGAAGTTATTTATCCACTGGGACATGTGTCATTGGGGACATTAATTACAGTATTATGGGACTTAAAAACTTCTCACCTCTCCACGCTAACAACGATATTCAATGGAAATGTAGACGTCATTAGAGAATGGCACGGGCGTCATCTTTGATGATGCAAGAAGGACGTTGAACAAAATATCGGACAGTCTTATGGACTCTGCATCCTCGATGGTACTCAGGCTTTTTCATGATTGGCAGTGTAATAGCACCGATATTATACACCTACCGATTTGATAGCCTCGTTGGAAGTTAGTCAAAGCTCAGCCACTTAACTATCAAGCGGATAAGGCCAAAATATGGGAAATTTTAATCTCCAGCAGACAAATACTGCAAGAAAGAATATGCAGGCGTGTAACCCGAGTTTATATATCATGCCTATTCAGAAATAAAAGAAACATTTTCATGAGTTAGAAATATTGTACCTAACTATGAACATAGGTACAGAGACACGTTCGTTCGCATATGAGGACTAAATGTTCTGTTGTTGAACGTAACAATTCAAGAGAAACAGCTTCCTGTGTGGAATTTATTTCTTACCGAATATATGCGAAGGTAATGAGGTTAATACATACTTTCTCAGATGAATTAATAAAATTCGTCGAATCGTTTACATACATAGGAAGCGAAAAATTCTGCTGAAAAGGCTGTAGATATTCGGGTAATTTAAGCCTGGAACTCTTTCAATAAAATGGATGTAATCTGGAAATCGAATGTACCAGACAACCTCAAGCGGTGATTCTTTCCAGCCACTGAAGAGACAGCTTTAATGTATGCTGCTACTGCCTGGACATTAACCAAAATCCTAGCGTCTAAGCTTGATGGAACCTACACTCGAATGCTGAGAGCTATACTTAACAGCTGGATATTTCATCCAACGAAATCAGAGCTCTATGGACTCATCCTTGATATTTCTAGAGTCTTAAGTGAACACAGAATGCCTTTTACAGGACACTGCTGGCGAGCAAGGGGTGAAGGGTTGAGCAGATGGGAATAAGTTAATGTTACTCTTTGGAATATTTGCCAGAGCAATAGCGATAAAAACAAGGAGATCCTAGCAACAGTTCTTCTGTGAAATAACGTTTGGTTTGTTTTGTCTAACTGCATATAAACCTCAATGTGTTATTGTTATGGGATCTTACCCATAATAATAATAATGGACTATTCCATACTTCACAAATACTGCGCCTCAGGAATAGGCAAGGAGTCAGTCGCTCACTTTCTGAGCGACTGTTCGGTTACACTCTCTTCCTACGGGCGGGAGGAACCCGAAGGAGGCTACGCTGAAGGGCGAAGTCTCCTTCGGGGAGGTAAAACCGGCCCAGAACCCGTTTATGCGGGTTCAAATGGGCTATTTTTTGGCCGAGCCTAATGGCTCGGGAATGCCCACGTTAAAAAGGCCTTGTGCCACATGACATCCTCGTGGGGGGGTGACTGAATATCGTCAGTCGTTCACTTTCAGTCAGGACTCCACACTCGGAGCCGTTCTTGGCTGGTTTCTGGTTATTTTTTGGACTTTTGCGGACAACTCGACCTTTTTTTTGTGTGTGATTTTACCTGTAGCTGCGGCGAGCCGGGAGCTAATTACAAAAAGACCTTATCCTGCGCACGGAGTACGAAGGCCGCAGAAGGACCACTGTAACAGTATATGAGGTCCCTCCTCAGGTTATCGGTGAGCATATCGCGGCTTTCTTTACCCAGTACGGCGAAATTCTGGGCGCCTCATGTGATAGCCTGAGCGGGTGGTGGAGCTTTGACATCATGTTGGATGAGAAAGCCTTCCGCTCCATCCCCAACTGTCTGGATGTTGGAGGCTTGAAATTACCGGTCATAGTAACAGGCCGAAGACCGGGATGCTGGAGGTGCGGAGTGACTGGTCATCTCTCCTCCTCCTGCCCAGAGAAGAAGGCCTCTGGTGGTCAAGCTCCAGTTAACCAAGATCCCCCTCTGACCGCGTCTGTAACTTCCGCCTCGCCTGTAATGGGCGTACCAGCTTCCGGGACCGGGTCGGTTAAACCACCGGTTGAGATTACATCAAAGAGCCTTCGCCCGCTGCTAGTGCAGTTGTGGAGAAGGGGGAGGGGGAATGGCTGGTAAGGCCAGAGGGAAGATCCGGACAGCGGGCCCTCAGTCCCCTGATGCCCCGAGGGCCAAAGACACGGACAGCCCCACTCCATCTGGCAACGTCAAGGGCGATGCTCCGGCCTCTCTACAAGAGAAATGCAAAAAAATTCGACCCGGATTCGAAAAATTTGAAAATATTAAAGAGCTGAAAAGAAAGTTGGACAGCCAAGCTAAAAACCAATTCAAATCCCACTCCTTCCTCGTCCTCTGCCCCGTCCACATCTTCAACCAAAAGTAAGCCTTCCGCTCAATCTTCACCAACAAAAGCCCGTCCTCTCAGTAGAGATCACAGCCCATATCAACATAGATCGTTTCACACCCCTTCACACTCCCAGCCCTTCTCCTGTTAAAACCCCTCGCCACACTCCTAGCCCTTCCCCGTCAAAAAAAAATCTGAAATCCCTCCCCCCTCCAAGCAGGAACGAAGCCCCCTCTCAAACAGGAAAAGAAAAAAAAAAGAAAAAAATTCTTCTTCAACTCGGGCGAGGACCTCTGTAGAATTTCTTCTGAGCAAGCAGAGTGAGCCCGAGATTACGGAAACCGAATTAAAGAGCTAAAGTACCTGCTTTCAATTAGGCAGTATGCCGATAAAGATGTGGAAGTGCCCTATCATTTCCCACAAGCCCAAAGAGTTTTAACAGTTGTGCGGACTGGAAGTGGTGCCAAGCCAATTTGGGCAATGATTGAGGAGGCTATTGCTTCTTTCAAAATGGCCTTACCCATTGCCATCACACATAATGAACAATTGAATCAACTATCTAAACTTTGTGCAGGGAGGGTCCCCGTTTTAGTTCACCCATCCCTGTATAGAGCTCTAAAATTAACTTTTCCTTGGGATATCGGTGGAATCTCCCAAGACGGTACCATTAAAACTGAAATGGGCCATGGGTCTATGGGAGAGGCCGTCGGTATCCTTACCCCGGCCATGTTTAATTCAGGTAAACAACCCTAATCGGACTTCTCAATGGCTCTCTGGTTAGCTACGTTAAATGTGCGGGGCCTGAGGTCCGAGTCTCGCAGGGCGAGGCTCTCTCGTGACCTTCAGCGCCTCGGGGTGAATGTTTGTTGTGTGAAAGAGACCCGGTTTTCTTCTCATGACCGTGAGGATATACTGTCTAGAGGGTTCGCCCTTTATTCAGCATGTTTTGATGGTAGTTCGAGGGGTGTCTCTTGGCTAGTGAGCAAGTCTTTGAAGGCTGCATGTACCCTTGTCTTCGCAGATCCGGCGGGCAGGCTTTGTGTGCTGGATGTTACTATAAAGGATATGGCTTTACGTCTCATTGGGGTTTATGCGCCCAATAGTCATACTGAGCGGCCTGCTTTGTTTCGGCAGATCGAGCCGTTTTTGACGACTTCTCGTCGGGTAGTCTTAGCGGGGGATTGGAATGCCGTCCTTGACCCCGATATAGATCGTATAGGTAAAAAACAGGTTACTAACAATCCTGATGTGAAGGCATTTCGGGGCTTTATCGGCAAGTTTGATCTTGTCGATAAGTACCGGAATGAGCACCCTCAGGAGGTAGCATGGACTTGGACAACTAGTGGCAACTCGGATCCTGGCTCGCTTGCGAGCTACCTGGACCGAGTGTTAGTTAGGAGAGTCGACGTAGGGCTCTTAGGGTGTCCAAGTTTCCACTATATAGTTTATACGGATCATAGGCTTGTCCGGGTCCGTGTAAACTTAGATAAGCCTAAGGTTAGAATGGCTGGTTACTGGAAATTTAACTGTTCATTATTTGGTGAGCAGGATTTCCGGGACCAGCTGCTACTAATGATTCAGAGGGAATTGACGGGGGCTGTTGTGGGTAACGCCTGGTGGGGAAAATTAAAATCTAAGATTAGAACGTTTGCTGCCGATTTTAGTCGTCGACTCAATCTAGATAGATTAGCGGCGCAAACGGCTTTAGAAGATAAAGTTGATCGGGCCGTGAAATCCCGTGTTAGTGGGGACATAGTCTTAGCTAAGGCAGAATTGGCCTCCTTGCTTATCAAGAAGGATCAAGCTCTGGTAGTTAGGGCTAGGCTAAAAAAGAATGTCTTCTGAGGCGACGAATATGGCCGCTGAATTGCGTGCAGAGGAGAATAGGAACGCGGCTAAGCGACATATAGCGTGCGTCACATTGCCGGATAAGCGGACCGTGACTACAAGCGCGGGTATATGCGAGGCCTTTCGGCTTTATTTTCAGGATCTTTTCACCAGGGAGCCCGGTCTGGGCTCTGCTCGGTTCGATGCCTATTTGGCTGACTTGCCCTGCCTTGAGGCAGCTGAAGCGGCTAGGTGCGAGAGTCCCATAACAGAGTCGGAAATCTGGGATGCGCTGAAGCAGGTTGGCCTGGATAAGTCTCCGGGACTAGATGGACTTCCCTAAGAAGTGTACTTGAGGCTGTCGCCCGTTTTTGTTCCTTTGCTGCAGCTGATTTACAACCACTGGATGAGGCAGGGGTCTTTACCTCGACGGGTGTGATCAAGTTGTTGCGTAAGGACAAGAACGGTGGGGATGGGTTAGGGAACTTTCGCCCTTTGACGATGTTAAATACTGACTTAAAGATTTTGGCGAAGATCTTAGCCAACCGTTTGCAGCTTGTCCTGTCTCGTCTGATTGGCCCCGAACAGACTTGTGCTGTGAAGGGCAGGAAGATTCAGGATAACCTTCATATGGTACGCTTGATCTTAGAACAAGTCGACAGTGAAGCCGCGCGCTGATCAATTTAGATCAGTCCAAGGCCTTCGATAGGGTTGACCATCGGTTTCTGGAGGCTGTCCTGTCGGCGGCCGGTTTCGGAGCCGACTTTCGCTCCTGGATCCGACTCTTGTATGCGACCCCCGGTGCGCTGGTGGAAGTGAATGGGGTAAGGTCGGAGTTTTCGTATTGTCTCGCTCCATTCGTCAAGGTTGTCCGCTATCGCCCTTGCTTTTACGTTCTTGCGTTGGAACCATTCCTTCGCAAGTTAAAGGCGAATCCGGTCCTGCGCGGAATTACCCTGCCTGGCGCTACCACCTCGGCCAGGTATTCTGCCTATGCTGACGACGTTTCGGCTCTTGTGTCGAGCAGAGCCGAGATTGACGATGTCAGCAAAGAAATAAGTGGGTATGAGATGGTGACAGGGCCAAGATCAACCGTGATAAGTCTGTGGGCTTGCGGTTGGGTGCGTGGAAGGGAGTTTTCTCTTCCCGGACCTTTCCTCTGGACGGATGGGCCGATCAAGATACTCGGCGTCTGGTTCGGTCCTGATCTCCAGTTGGAAATGAACTGGTCGGAGGTACAAGGGAAGGCCGAGATCGCGGTTAATCTGTGGTCTCGGAGGAGACTTTCCCTGAAGGAAGGGCGGAAGTATGTGTTTCACACATCTATCCGATCCTCCCCACCGACTCTCTGTGCTTCCACTCCCGTATGCCCGACTAATGTCATTAGTCAGGACCTTGTTCTCTTTCTTGTGGAGAGGCAAGGCCCCTATGGTATCTCGCGAGGTCTGTTGCCTCCATCCCTCTGAGGGCGGTCTGGGGATGCCTAGCATTGAGATCCGTCAATATATGCTTCGCATTACCTTTTTAGACCGAATGTGTCGTGGGTCGAATGAGGAGGGTGCCTTTTGAAAGAAGACGTTCAGAAACATTTTCCATCCCTGAAAAGTGTGCACTCGTGCGAACAAGAGGCCGGCCGTATACCACGTGCCGAGTGCTCTTTTAACGTGAATGTCGTCGCGCTCTGAAGCTCCTCTTACGGGCTTCGATGGCCTCTCCAACGCCCAGGCGTTGTCTCGCAAGGCATTATATCAAGTTTTAGTTAGGGGGTCCGTACAAGATGAGCTGATTGGCGAGCTCGGTCTTACGAAGCAGGAGGCTCGCTCGATATGGCCTTGGGCGCCCGGGTTGAAATGCCTCAATAACGATGAGGCATCACTCACCAGGCTGGTGATTCCTGAAGCCCTCTGGATCGGCAAGAGACTTTGTTCAGCAGGCTTGGAGAAATATCCAAACTGTCGTCGCTGTACGGGGGAAGTCGAGACTATTGGTCACGCCTTCTTTCAGTGCAGGGCGGTAGTGCCGTTGTTAAAGTTTGTTGAAGGCCTCATGGTTCGCATGCTGCATAGAAAGTTTTTTGTCCTGGAAGACAGTTCTGTTTGTAGCAATGTGGTGCCGCAGATGACGAAGGCTGAACACTATGTGTTCTGTTGCTTACTAGGGGTTATGAGAGTCGTGATTTGGACGACGCGTCAGAAAGGATTCCATGAGGGCGAGAAGTTCACTTCTTTCCCAACTGATCTTGTTCTTTAAGCATCAGCAAAAAGTCAAGATCAGGACGAAAAACGGCGGCTCACCTCATCGGAATTCAGCAAAAGGTGGGTGATTCTTGCGCGAATGTGCCGAGTAAAAGGGGCTGACCTTGAGTGGCATCTGGATGCCGGTTACGCATTAAGATATTGTTTTCCTGGGTTGAACATAGGCAACCCATCCCGGAGTTAGGTTAGTTTAGGTTTTTGTATTTTTTCTTTAGTTTTCTATTCTGGTAAACTTAGCTAGGGTGTATTTGCTCATTGGTCCCTTTTATTTCTGTCCCCATTTTCTTTTCCTTTAGTTTAAATCCCCATCCCTCCCTCGTTTTTAGGTGGTCAGTGATGTCCAGTTCTCTGGTAGATGCGGGGCGCTTTTCGTTTTCGTGCGTGTGTTTTCGTATTTGTTGTTGTGTATGAATGAGTGTGTGCCTGTGTGGAATGCTTGGGATGAATGAGTGTGGTTTTATTTTTCAAGTCCTGCATCGATTTCGTCCGGTTAACTGATATTTCTGCCACATTCAATAGTTTGTGGGGGTTTTATTACTAACTCTAATTTTATTTGGTTTCTTGTAAATATTATTTTGTCATTTTGTATATATTTCATTGGGGATCTTTTAGAAGTTGTTTTTTTTATGCCCCTCCCCCCACAGACAATATTTGTACATAATGGGATTATTTAGGTTTTTTTTTCATGGAGTCAAAGAGGCATTTTGGTGTATGTAGTAAGGAAGGTATGGTTAAATGTGTTGTTTTTGGTGAAAGGAATATTGTTCAGTATATGATAGGGTCAGTGGATGTGGCTAGCTAAGTTTTAATCTAAGACAAGTGATGACCGTCCTTTACCCCAACCCCCTTTTCGGCCTTGTGCCACATTTGTTCCCTTAGTACAATAAATAATGTCAGTCGTTCACTTTTGAACCGACTGCACGGTTAAACTCTCTTCCTACGGGCGGGAGGAAACACGAAGGAGGCTACGCCGAAGGGCGGAGTCTCCTTCGGGGAAAATAAACCGGCCCAGAACCCGTTTATACGGGTTCAAATGGGTTATTTTTTTGCCGAGCCTAATGGCTCGGGAATGTCCACGTTAAAAAAGGCCTTGTGCCACATGACACCCTCGTGGGGGATTGAATATTGTCAGTCGCTCACTTTCTGAGCGACTGTTCGGTTAAACTCTCTTCCTACGGGCGGGAGGAACCGAAGGAGGCTACGCCGAAGGGCGGAGTCTCCTTCGGGGAGGTAAAACCGGCCCTGAACCCGTTTATACGATTTCAAATGGGCTATTTTTGGCCGAGCCTAATGGCTCGGAAATGCCCACGTTAAAAAGGCCCTGTGCCACATGACGCCCTCGTGGGGGGTGACTGAATATCGTCAGTCGCTCACTTTCTGAGCGACTGTTCGGTTCAACTCTCTTCCTAGGGGCGGGAGGAACCCGAAGGAGGCTCCGCTGAAGGGCGGAGTCTCCTTCGGGGAGGTAAAACCGGCCCAGAACCCGTTTATGCGGGTTCAAATGGGCCTTTTTTGGCCGAGCCTAATGGCTCGGGAATGCCCACGTTAAAAGGCCTTGTGCCACATGACACCCTCGTGGGGGTGACTGAATATCGTCAGTCGTTCACCTCTGAACCGACTGCACGGTTAAAATCCTCTTCCGGGGCGGGAGGAACACGAAGGAGGCTACGCCGAAGGACGGAGTCTCCTTCGGGGAGGTAAAACCGGCCCTGAACCCGTTTATACGGGTTCAAATGGGTTGACCCACGGCCGAGCCTAATGAAAAAGGAATGCCCACGTTAAAAAGCCTTGTGCCACATGACACCCTCGTGGGGGGGGTGACTGAATATCGTCAGTCAGTCACCAGTTCAAGTCGAGTCAAGAGTTGAGTCAGAGGCAGTCTGAAACAGAGTCGCGTTCAGACAATTACTAATAGTGATACTGATCGAGACTACATTGTTCTCTCTACTAAACCTGATTGTTCATACTAACACTTCTACTTCTCTGTAGACATTCCTGTTTGTAATATACCTGGGCTATTCTATACCTGTGTTCGAGTTCATCTTTATTGGTTCTACCCGTGGTCTATCACCCGGGGTACAAGGAACCGGACTATAACAGTTATGTAATGCCGACAAGATTTTTATTGCTCGTAATAATTTTTTAATTTATTTTTGTTATTATTTTTTCCAAAAATGAGTTTTTGGTGTTTTTCTTTTTTTAAAGAATGTATTACTGGTAATACTTTTTCAAAAATATATTGCTTGTAATGTTTTCTTTTATTTGAAAAATGTATTTCCTGTAATTTTTGCTTTTTCAAACATATATTGATGGCAAAAAAATTTTTCAAAAACTATTTTTATACAAAGAAAATTACAAAAAATATTTTTCATACTTTCCTAGAGTTATGAACACTCTTGGGGACTAACTATTTGCCCATATCTGGGACCCTAACAGGTGCTACCACCCCGGGTAAGGGTGTATCTGGAAACACCAGCAATGAAGAGCTTGTTCCATGCTCCTGAAAACGTCCTCATGAACGGCCTTGCTGTCGGATGTAGTTTTTCGTCTTAACCTGGACGCGGATATAGTCTATCGTCATACTCAGAACGTGTGAAAATAATTCATTAACCACGAGGAAAATAATTTATTAATCACAAAGTCGCGTAAATGCTCTTGAACTATGTCATGTCTGAACAGTGATGACTGGGCGGCAGTTTTTCAGATTTGGCAGCCAAACTGTATTATTTAAATTTATATCTGGAATAAGATATATTCTGATGCGATCAAAGAACCGACAATTACTAGTTGAAATATAATAAGTAAAAGAAAAATAAGGACGATTGTCTGAAAATATATAGACTGTAAGATATTCTACAACTTAAATTAAACAAATTAAAGAACACAGTAGAATTCATAGAGTGAAAGTTTGCAAAAAATTGTAAATAAAAAAAAAACATAAATGAAATCAACTGAACAAATAATATGAAAAAAAATACATCACAGAACTTTTGAAAATGCAGAAAGGTCAAAGGCCAAAACATCTTATAGAAATAACAAAGAAGAATTATCTGAAATTGATGAAGATTGAGGTAAAAAAAAAACACGGGAGAATATAGGTCGAAGAAATGTGTTAAAATGCAAGAAAAAAATCTATGCAATATTTGAAATCACTTCTCTAAGAACTTCAGGTGACAAAGATTAATGACCTTTAAATAGATTTCCGGAAATGATAAAAGTTTCCTTGTGAAGAAATCGAAATTGAATAGACAGGAAAAAACAGAGAACCGAAAAGAAAGAAATTTAAAAAAAAAAAAATGTCTCCAAATGACACTGGCCATGCAGTGAATTGGCACAAAAAATGGTACAGAATAAAAATAAATGTGCAGAATTGTGCAAAGCAATATTAGAAAAAAAGAGAGAATGAAATAAAGAGAAAAAAGATGGAAAATAAAGTTGGAACCTTAATACATTCTAATATGAACAGTTTTAAAATGTTTTGCTTATGGAACTTTGAATGGAAGAGAAGGAAACTGATTTATTGGTTCAATTATTCAAAGTTTTGCCTGTGTAACGTTTTGCATTCTCAGCAAAACTTGATAGATTTAGTCTGCTCAAATGTCTAGGGAATTTTTCAGTAGCGTACCAGACGCAATATCATTTTTGGTCTGGATAGTGTCTATTTTTTTCTTCCACCAAATTCTTCCAATGCATGTGTACCGCGTATTAAGTAAAACGTTATAAACTTCAAGACCAACAGTTTTTGCCCTTTCTGTTTTTTTTTGTTTTTTTTTTGTCTTTGTTTTGATGATGCCGCTATACTTCCGCTGCCTATGGCTAGTGTATTGTCCCTAATAATCTGGAAGCAAACGGTTATCAAAGTAGCAAAATAATGTTAAATGGTTAGATTTTGTCCCGACCAAATATGTCTTTCGACATTATATAAAATTAGTTGCTTAATTCCTTTCATTCTATAGTATCTATTTTCATGTTTATTTGAGGTGGGCTTGTAACATTCACATATAATGTCGTTCAAATTGTCATTTTTTCTCAGAACGCTAAAACATTCTCTTTGCTATGCTTTTGCTTAGTCTTAATTCTTCCTGATGCATTTGATTTGCGATTCAATGAAAGATAATTACATTTCTTTTATTTTCTGGTTCCATTTGAATGATTGCATCTATAATGTATCATTTCGATAATTCCTACTTACTTGTTAAATTATCTGAGATTAGAGAGGTTTCTTTTCGCATATTCTCTTCCAGGCAGCCTTTCCCCATCTCCTCATTTCCTACTGCCGTTTGTCGTAAATATTTCTTCTATGTCATCTTTCCTGTACTTTTATATATTTTTCCAGTTCTATATTTTCAATTTGATTCCAGATCTTAAACTTAATTAATCCCTTCCTCTTTTGATTTATAGCATTTTCATCATCATTTAACAGACAGAGTGATTAGAGCAACAACTTTTACTTTAACTCCGCTAATTAGATAGTAATTTGAACCAAGGAAGTACTTTCACACCCCGAATGATCGACATATATATATATATATATATATATATATATATATATATATATATATATGTATATGTGTGTGTGTGTGTGTGTGTGTGTGTGTGTGTGTGTGTGTGTGTGTGTGTGCGTAGGTATGCAGAAAAAAGAAAAGAACACGTTGGGTGCATAATCCGGGGTTCCTTAGTATTTTTGTTTTTATTTTTAAGACAGTGCTCCATACAGAAGTAGAGCTATATTATAATAATATTTTTGTTTAAAAATATGATTCCTTCTACATAAGAGTTCTCATGTTTCAAAACAGAGAAATATCCAAATAATTATTAAAATTGTTGAGTGTGGTGTTTAGTCCTTTTCATCTTCAAGCAAAAATTTCAAGCGGTATTCTTAAATTTTTCTTGAAGATGAAACGACTAAACACCAAATCCAACTTATTTTTAATAATTATTTGATGATTTCGGCTCTAGTTTTTGAAACATAAGAACTTTTATGTAGCGAAGAAATCATATTTTAAACAAAAATATTATTATAATATATATATATATATATATATATATATATATATATATATATATATATATATATATATACGAAATTTTTGTGGCAATATACGGCATTAAATTCGTCTACATTGAGAAATTCGATGAGAAATGAACTATATAAGACTTTGACGATGACTGCTAACTTCAGTCAAATTTTACCATGTATTATCTTGTGCCAGGTTAAAGACAAACGTTAGATGTCATTGCCGAGGCTACGAAATATTTTAAATAATTCGTTTGACTTTTGACACGAATAGATTTATTGAAAGAGGGGGTACTATCTAAGAAAGTAATTTAGTTACACAATTTCTTAAATTGTTATATTATTGTTAAAGTTCTCTTTGCTAACTCCGATCGCATATCTTAATTCTCAACCGAATACAACCGGAATTGAATATGATGCCCAGAAAAATCCAAAATTGCTTTCCAAAAAATAGATCAACATTTGGACAGTTTGGTGGTTTATAGAATTCGTAGAGCAAACAATCTACATTCCGCCTTAGTTTTTTCTCTAAAGCCTCTTATACTGTACATAGGGGCAAATTGGAGAAGACCTCCTGCTATATGCCACACCCCCAGACAGTATCTTACAAAATGATGCTATAAGTAATACCAAAAATACGAGAAGTATATCGGTATCATCTGACTAAAAAAAAAAAAACGACGGAAAGGGAAAAACTGTTGTTTTATTTAATACGCCGTACACATGATTTGGGAGAATTTGCTTTTTGAAGGAAATATATACTATCCAGGACAAAAATGATATGGCGTTTGCTTCGACATCGAGTTGTCATTCAGGGTGACACGCTTGCACTGTTTCTCTGATATCACCCATAATTATATATTGGAAACTGCCTCCGACAAACAATAACTAGATTTTAATTCATCACTATGACCCTCAGGTCGATATCCTGCAAAAATGGTTGACAGATATGACATAGCCATCACTGCAGACACAGCTAGAGTTCTCCAACATCATCTAGAATATACTGGAAACGATCTTACACACTGGCAATTCCTCTAAAACAGAATTCACTAACTTAAACCAGCAAAGCTTAATAAATATTCTCTCAGATGAATTAATAAAAACCGTCGAATCTTTTACATACATAGGAAGCGAAATGAGTTCTTCTGAAAAGGATGGAGATTTTCGCGTAGCTTAACCCTGGAACCCTTTAAATAAAATGGATGTAATCTGGAAATCTTATGTACCAGACAACCTCAAGTGGAGATTTTTCCAGCCACTGTAGAGACTGCGTTAATGGATGCTGCTACTGCCTGGACATTAACTGAAACCCTAGTGTCTAAGCTTGATGGAACCTACACTCGAGAGCAATACTTAACAACTGGAGACTGCATCCAACGAAATCAGAGGTCCATGGACTCATCATTGATATTTCTAGAAAATTAAACGATCACAGAATGCATTTTACAGGACATTGCTGGCGAGCGAAAAAGAGATCCTGCGTCATCTACATTTCTGGTATCCTAGGCATGGAGTATAACGGGTTAATCGCCCAGTAACCACCTACATTGACCAGGTTTACTAGTATACAGAATTCATACCTAATGACCTTCCGACCTTGACACTGGACCGTGATGTTTAGCGTAATATAATCATGAATGTCTGATCTAGCTGAAACGAATAACAAATTGGTAATTTTAAAGAAAAAAACAACAAAACAAAAAAAATACAACAAAACAAAACGCGTTGTTATTTTATGGCTCTAGGCTTTAAATAGTACAAATATAGTTAGAACAGCATCTCGCTTTTCTATGATATTATCTACACTTGACATTTTAATCTTGTCTATTAAATAAAAAGGCATTATTTTATTGAAATACCGATTATTTTATAGGAGTATTTCGAGTAGGCTCTTAAGTGTAAGCTGGAAAATTATTATCTGTGAAGAATCGAAAAGACATGAGAATATAACGAATATATTTCCTATTGAAATGTGATGTCGAGTTTCTATCTTTGCGTCAACATTGGCACATCTCAGTAGCATTGCAATATCTTCATCCGGCATATAAAATATAGTAAGAGGATCAAACGTCGAGCTGAATATCTTACTCAGAGATATCTCATTCCCATACACAGATTGAAAATTCGAAGAATAATGATGGTAATAATAATGTCTGACATTATTTTAGTAATATTGATATTTAAAAACAATACTTTTACGTAATCAGATGATGAAGATATCTTTTGAATCAATTTCTAAACAATATTTGTTCTTTCATTGTCGAAAGATTCTCTCTCTCTCTCATTCTCTCTATCCTTCAAATACAAATAATCACTCAGTAAATACATAAATCTGATATCGTTAAGAAAAATACTATCTTAGCCACTTGATAATTACTATGAGATAATACTGCATATATAAGTACAATATATAAACTGCATCTTTATTTATAATAAATCGTATATGTGTTTTCTCGCAAGAATATTTTTCATACGTATAATTCCAAAGACTATTTTATTTTAAGAGTCAAACTCACTTATGAATGAATAACCAAACAGACGAACGTACGAATGTACAATGAGCTGATAAAAGTGAGTCAATAAAAAAACATATTGATGTCGTGTATTTGTGTTGTGAAAATCCTCGATTAAATATGTTGAAAAAGGAGCCGAAATGAACAGAAAATATAATAAATGCGGAATAAAATAATGTAGAAAGCAAAAAATGAATCAAAGACTGCAAGTAGGACTGAAATTAATGCATTATGAATGTCGTCTAACGTAATAAAATTTGGCCAAAGAATAGGAAACTGAAAATATGATATTAAACAATTCCAGTCTTGTTCTGTTTATAGTGTAATCATTTTTTAGTTTTTAGTTTGTTTTTTGTTTTGTTTTTTGTTATTTTTTTCCATTTACTTCTTCGCCTCATCCTTCGCTGTTTTTTATGAATATAATACAAGCCGAAAGCAATAAAGTCTTCGTTGTATCCCGTCTGTCAGAAAGGGTTGGGGAAAAACAGCCAAGGTATTGCAGACGCTATGTTATTATCATGAATGACGATGGTATTTATTCACATTTCCTCGACCCTTTCCATACTGACCGGCTTCTCTCCATTACTTTGGAAAAGTAGAGATTACAACCCCAGTGACATAAATAAAATCGAATTTTATTTGCTTTTTTTTTTCTTATTAGATAATTTTAAAGCTTTCTTTTATTTGTTTATTTTGATTAATTTCATCTTTGATACCGAAATGTTTTTATATGCCTTTGATGACATTAATTTGTGTCTCCTATTTAGAGAAAATAACAAGTAATATATATATATATATATATATATATATATATATATATTATAAATTAATTGATTTAAAATATGTTTTTTTCGCTACAACGTTCTAACCATGTTTCAAAAATGGAAGCTAAAAGCTTAGAGTTTAATTTTATAATTAAATTAATTTTTTTTTTTAAGTGAAATTAAATTTAAATTTTACTAAAAAAAAAATTAAAAATTTGTAACCTAATAACATGCATGTTTGTGCTTGAAGTGAGGGTAATTCTACATACTGTAATTTTTTTAAAAATCCAGATGACATGCATTTAACGGATGTTAGATTTCATTGAAAAATACATCTCTACCCGCTCCGAACCGTAGCAAATAACTGATACATCTAAATATAGACATAATGAACGCGCAGACACCCCTAGTCTAATAAAAGTGGTTTTATCTGTAACCTTGGAAACATGAATTATAATTTTAGCTGTGTCTTTAAAACCCAGTAATTTTTAAAAAGCTACTCCAAAATTCGGTTGAGGATGAAATGGAACTAATGTCTTTAATTTAATTATAAAATTAAACTCTAAGCTTTTAGCTTCCATTTTTGAAACATGGTTAGAACTTTGTAGCGAAAAAAAACATATTTTAAATCAATTAATTTATAATATTAATGCTCTGTAAATTTACATTGAGCACTATTTTGTAAAAATAAAAATATCTATAAGAACACCGTTTTATATCTCACTGTTCTTTTTTTTATTTATAAACATATATATATATATATATATATATATATATATATATATATATATATATATATATATTGCAGTTTATTCTGAATAGAATAATAATCTTAGATCAAATTTTCTTTTTTATGCTAATTCAAGTGTTTTAAATGCTTACAGTTTACAAAATATTCAAATTAGTTAAATGCAAACCACCTTAACACATGTAATCTGCTTATTATATGAATTTAAACTAAAGGTTTTCGACATCCTTTAAAACAGAGTGAATAGTAAAAATATCGATACCAGATTTATTTAATTAAACTTCCGAATGAGAACGTCTAATTCTAAAAAGAACAACGGTGGGAAAAACATATTTCATACTCTTCCGATTTTAAAGTTTGTCAGTCATTTGTAAAAAAAAAAAAAAAAAATTAAAGATGCACTGAACTCATTTACAAGTAAGGCATATATATATTTTTCCATGTTTCCGATTTAGAGTCGTCAAAAAATTGTCTAATTTCTAGAGCTATATTTCATTAATCTCGCTGCTGACATGTAGAAAATAGGAAATGCGTTAGATACAGATTTTGTTATTGGTATGGGGTCCTCCCCTTTTTCATATAAGTGGACTCGACCAGTGTTACTACTGCCGTTAAATACCCAGAATCAGTCAGTATACAGAGGAGACTGGTCACGCCTTCTTTCAGTGCAAGGCGGTAGTGCCGTTGTGCAGGTTTGTTGAAGGCCTCATGGTTCGCATGCTGCAGGGAAAGTTTTTTGTCCTGGAAGACAGTTCTGTTTGTAGCAATGTGGTGCCGCAGATGACGAAGGCTGAACACTATGTGTTCTGTTGCTTGCTAGGGTTATGAGAGTCGTGATTTGGACGACGCGTCAGAAGGGATTCCATGAGGGCGAGAAGTTCACTTTTTCCCAACTGATCTTGTTCTTTAGGCATCTGCTTAAAGTCAAGATCAGGACGGAAAAACGGCGGCTCACCTCATCAGAATTCAACAAAAGGTGGGTGAATCTTGCGCGTATGTGCCGAGTAAAAAGGGCTGACCTTGAGTGGCATTTTGATGCCGGTTAGGCATTAGGATATTGTTTTTCCTGGGTTCAACATAGGCAACCCATCCCGAAACTAGGTTAGCTTAGGTCTGGTTTTTTTGATTTTTAGTTTTCCTTCTCTTCAGTAAACTTAGCTAGGGTGTGTTTCTGCCCATTGGTCCCTTTTATTTCTGTCCCCATTTTTTTTTCCTTTAGTTTAACTCCCCATCCCCTCCCTTGTTTAGGTGGTCAGTGATGTCAGTTCTCTGGTGGATGTGGGGCGCCTTTCGTTTCGTGTGTGTGGTTTTTAGTATTTGTTGTTGTGTATGAATGAGTGTGTGCCTGTGTGAATGCTTGGGAGGAATGAGTGTGTCTTTCATTTACATAAGTCCCGCATCGATTTCGTCCGGTTAACTGATATTTCTGCCACATTCAAAAGTTTGTGGGGGGTTTTATTGCTAACACTATTTTTGTTTGTTTTCTTGTAAACATTTTTGTGTCATTTTGTATATATTCATTGGGGTTCACTTTTAAAACTGTTGTTTTTATGCCCACCCCCCTCACAGACAATATTTGTACATAAGGGGAGAATTTAGGAATTTCATTGAGTCAAAGAGGCATTTTGGTGTACGTTGTAAGAAAGGTACGGATAAATGTGTTGTTTTGGTGAAAGGAATATTGTTTTGTATGATAGGGTCAGTGGTTGTGGCTAGCTAAGTTTTAAACTAAGACAAGTGATGACCGTCCTTTTACCCCAACCCCCTTTTCGGCCTTGTGCCACATTTGTACATAGTACAATAAATAATGTATACAGAGGAGACTGAGAGATTGTAATTAAGTTGGAGTCATAGTGTGAGGTAACCGCTTGTAGAAGTCAGTTACGAGCACGTAGACTCTAAGGAAGTCCTACTTCGAGACTATATATATATATATATATATATATATATATATATTATTGCTACTAACCGCGTTCCTGGATTTACTAGCAGTATTACTCATTGTATTATTGTGTAAATAAATTTAATTTCTTATCTTTAATTACTGGGTGTGTCATTCATTGGAGACAAAATTTCATCTCGGAATCCGCCACAGTTATAAAAGGCAATTTTTTTAAAAAAAAATGTAGAAAATCTGTGTTTCTTGATAATCAGTTTGTAAAATCCAATTATTTATTCTTATCTCAAACAGTCGATATATGAAGAAGTAGAACATCATACATCTATAATGCTGATTCTTCATAAATTTGATATAAGAAGCAACGTTTCTAATTTATTACATATTAAAATTAGAAGACGCTGAACCGACGTAGAAAAAGATGGTGAGTTTAAAATCAGATTACATTGTCAGATATTACTATTGCTATAAGTTTTATTTTTACTCCTCACGGGAATTGTCAGATTTTGTTTGCTGCTTTCAATATTTTGTTTATTTAAGCAAGTTTAAAATTGCTCGCCAACAAATTTGATTAGCTTTATTTGTATCGGAAGTAAATATATATATATATATATATATATATATATATATATATATATATATTTTTGTTGGATAGGTGTGAGTTTGTGACCCTGGTTTCACGCTTTAGCGATCGTCAGACAAACTGATTACTGTTTTAAAAATTTGGGTTTATAAATAGATTGCGTGTATTGGTGTTATTGTGGAAGTGGTGGGGGAGATTTCGTCGTTTTGTCATTCATCGTACTAACGCAAAACATCGATGTATGCAAACACATATACATATACATACTTGGTCGTCCGTCGGGACTCATACATATATAAAACATATACAGACAGTTTCGGCTATGACACATGTATGTATACGGGGTGGTGTTATGTCTATACATACGCATTTGTATGTTGAAATGTTGAAATTTAAACATTGGAAGTGTGGCGGAAATGTCTCGTTATTGTCTCGTGAATGTATCCATGTCATATTATGAAATTTTTTTTTTTTTTTCCGTTGAAAAATATTTGAAAATATTTTCTCGCATGTATGTATATATGTGTGGTGGGGTTTGTGTAAATTATGATAGGTAAAATTATTATTAAATTATTTATATTTATTTTTTTAATTTTTGAAAAAAATGGGGTTTATTTGTTATATTTAAAGCTGGTTATTTGTTTTGTTTTTTGGTGACTGTGTATATGTAACAGGTAAAAATTGTAATCCTTATTGTTTAATTTATATGGTGATGTTTAATTTAATAACAGGTTTATATGATATGATGTGATTGTAATGTTTCAAAGGATTGGAACAATGCTATTTAGGTTTTAGAAATAGTTATTGTAAACTGGAAGAAATTGCATTGGTAAAATGATTAGTAACGGTGGTGGGAGAATGATAAAACCATGAATGTTTTATCTCTGATTTTTTGTTAAACAAAAAATCAGAGATAATTCCAAATGTAGGCATGAGAACAAGTATCTATTATCCGAATTCATACCAAACGGATAAAACAGACAAACCACCAACAATCACAATTTAATTTCAAGATACCATCAAAATAATTGCACCTATCATTATTATAATTGCACCACCATTAGTAATCACTTTTACCACCTTTTACAATATCTATTAACTATCAATATTATCATTACCACCTACACACAGCACCATCACTTACATTATCACACCCACTATTAACATATAATCCACTACAATCTTTTACCCCCACAGCATATTTAATACTTTAAAACAATATGATCAGATATAATTTCCATATGTAAACCATGAGAACAAACACCTATTACCAGGCAGCTTTAATATAATAATAATAATTTGTAATTAAAAATTATAGCAATCTTCAACTACCATAATTTTACATAGAATACCTATTATCAGGATTTATACCAAAATAAATTAATACATATAACAAAATAAAAAACAAAATAAAACACCAACAACCACTTTTTTGTTCAAGCTACCACCACTATAACTACATTCATGGTTTTATCATTCTCCCACCACCGTTACTAATCATTTCTACCAATCTGCAATTTCTTCCAGTTTACAATAACTATTAGCTAAAACCTAAATAGCATTGTTCCAATCCTTTGAAACATTACTATCACATCATATCATATAAACCCGTTATTAAATTAAACATCACCATATAAATTAAACAATAAGGATTACAATTTTACCTGTTACATATACACAGTCACCAAAACAAACAAATAACCAGCTTTAAATATAACAAATAAACCCCATTTTTTTCAAAAATTTAAAAATAAATATAAATAATTTAATAATAATTTTTACCTATCATAATTTTACACAAACCCCACCACACATATATACATACATGCGAGAAAAATATTTTTCAAATATTTTTCAACGGAAAAAAAAAAAAAAATTTCATAATATGACATGGATACATTCACGAGACAATAACGAGACATTTCCGCCACACTTCGAATGTTTAAGTTTCAACATTTCAACATACAAATGCGTATGTATAGACATAACACCACCCGTATACATACATGTGTCATAGCCGAAACTGTCTACATATGTTTATATATATGTATGAGTCCCGACGGACGACCAAGTATGTATATGTATATGTGTCTGCATACATCGATGTTTGCGTTAGTACGATGAATGACAAAACGACGAAATCTCCCCACCACTTCCACAATAACACCAATACACGCAATCTACATAAACCCAAATTTTTAAAACAGTAATCAGTTTGTCTGACGATCGCTAAAGCGTGAAACCCAGGGTCACAAACTCACATCTATCCAACCAAATATGTTAGCTCTATCTCTGATATTGAGCGCTTTCTAATAAGTACCGCGCATATAATATATAAATAATTATACATATATATATGTTTATTTATATTTATATTCACTTTTCACACACATA
>CAHIKZ030002224.1:6625000-6667500 GCA_903632075.3 Acanthosepion pharaonis | reverse complement strand
ACACTTTTTACATTATTCAGACTATTGTCCTCATTTTTGTCGCCATGTTTATCACAACTTTTCAGCCGCTGTAAGCTCTGGCATTCTTCAGGTGATTGGAATTAGCAGTAGATTACTGACATCTATTAGACATGGTACGTGGAACTAGAACAGTCTACCCAGTGAGCGAAATAAAGGGTTCAGTTCGACATTCCAACCACCTGAAGAAGGCCGGAGCGTACAACGGCCGAAATGTTGTGATAAACATGGCGACAAAGGTAAGGACAATAGTCCAAATAATGTAAATAGTGTAGGATCGATTTCTCTACTCATTCAAACATATTAGCTCGTTAACCATTACACAATATAGCGGCGAATAGATTTATGCAGTTCAGAATAAGAACATTCTTCCACAAAACAAAGAGGATAATCTAAATATAATTTAATGTTCCATATGTAGCGTTCAGTTTGAGAATATTTATTGATTAAAATACAGAAATAAAACCTTGAAAGAGCCAAAAAAAGGAGGGGAACCTGAAGCAGAATATTTGTGTGAATGAATTTGAATGGTAAATGCAAATACATGGGAATGAACGAACCAATAAAGAAATAAATACAAGGAAAAGAAATAACAACGAATTAACAAATGAATGAGTTAAAAACAAATGAAAATAAAGAGAAAAATACAAATAAGAAAGAAAGGAAAGAAAACTCAGTAAAAGAGATAATAATTACATCAACATCTTTCTAAGAGATTTTATATTATTTATTAAACTTCACTAATTGCAGGCTAATCCGCCATCTTTTTACAGAAAGAGACAAAGCAAAATGAAATAGCTACATTCGTTGTTATAATGGCTAAATGGTAACAATAAAAGTTATTATCAGATGAAAATATATCTTTCTTTTAATATAGACATTATTATTATTATTGATATTCGTGCAAGAAGGTTTTCATCATGGCAGGAGGTAAAGAAATATGGTGTACAAAACAAAGCCAATTAAACAATCTCAAAATTTAGCAAACTAATCATCTTCTATTTGTAGGTGACGTGTTTCTTCAAGGCGTTGACGATCATGGCTATCCCCAATTTCTTATCCTTTATAGCTCCGAGGAAAGATTGTCTTTTCGCTATGTCTGTTCTACTAATAATTTACAAAAAGACATGAAGTAAGTTATGCGTTCTCTTCTGTCGAACTTGCTATCAATATGTCTTGGATGTTTTAAAATCGCCAAGTCCTCTTTTCTTAATATTTTCCCGAGAGATGTCAAATATCTCTATCTGTTGCTAATTATCTTTGTCCATTTTGCATCCATTCTTCAATAAAACTTTATCGTTTATCATGTGTTCAATATGATATTCCTAGCATCCTTCCATAGAATCATATTCTTCTTGCCTCAAGAATGATGAGATTGTCCAGAATTCACTTTCATATTGGAAGTCTTGTTTTACATAGCATTTCCATACTCTATTCTTTGTTTTTAATGTCATTTTCTTGTGAATGATTTGATTAGATTCTGGAAGGCATATTTCGCTCTTCCGATTGGCTTTCGGGTGTTGGTGTCGCATTTTCCAGTCTTAAATTTTATACTGCCTTGAACATATAATCTCCAATTTTTAAGTTCTCTTTCCTTTGCTAACTTCCCTAGTAGATTCTTTTCTGAATTAAGAATGCTATTTGCATATATAATGCTGTTAAGATTCGGCCACTCATTGGCGTGCCATGCGTGATACACGCGTAGGCGATCATATCTTTCGACACATGACAGACGAAGCAGATCTTTTCCTGCTGTAAGTTGTCCAGTTGTCATCCAAGCTTATAGAACCCAGACTCTACTGCTATTTCCCCATAGCTGGTGGGAGAAGAAGAGAATTCATATCTTTTCCGAGCTTATGAGCACGTAAGTGAATATAATTGAACTGGATAGAATGGAATTTGAACACTGCTCTCGGATTCCTCAAACCGAGCCGCTATCCATTACTGCAACGTGCCTGTGAAAATTGCATCACTGTGAATGTTGAATACGTTTGGTGAGAAGATATGTCATACACCCCTTTCAATGTTCCCGTATTTACCGAATTCACTTTTTATCTGGATGCAAGCGGTTTGTTTCCAGTAAAACTTCAGGTTAATTCTAATAAACCAGTCTGAAATAAATCATGTTTCCCAGGATATTTCCAACACTTCTTTGTGATTAACTTTACCCAAAGTATTTGCATAATCTATAAAGCACAATTATACCTTCTTCTGCATTTTTGTTGTTCTTTGTGATATAGAAGGGAATTAAAAATGTAATCTTGTTAGACAAGGATAAATTACAGCGGACATTTGCGTTCCAAGAATAATGATTTTAAAGGAGAATCATTGATTAAAAATCTAACACATAAAAATCTCATAGAATAGTAGACTACATTAGTTTTGTTATTAAATTTGGCGCAAGACACAAAAACATGTTCCCCAGGGATCGAATTTTTCATTAGACTTATTGGTATTTTTCAAAGATAAGCTTATATTGGGGAACATAGATTTCATCCATGAGCAGAGATTGGGCGGGGGGCGGTTAATGAATGTAGGAAGGAATAAATCAACGGCAATAGGGTGAAGACCAAAAAGAAGAAATTGAAATATTCCATCTAATGTTGCTAAAACTAGTTTAAGAATTGGTAACAATTATGAAAGCAAAACATATAACAAGTGAAAAGTAGAATCAATATTTGTAAAATAAGATGATAGACGAGGAATGGACGTTCAATACAATAAGAAGGTAATGAAAATTCAAAGAAATTTACGGCGATTTAAGACTTTTGAAAACCCATACTTTCAATCGAGAATTTTTCACCACATCGAAAATCATCAATCTAAAATGTACATTGAAGCCTGCACCCTCATATATATATATATATATATATATAATGGACGCCATTATTTTATTTTTTTTACCTTGAGGGGATTCTAATGTCAACACTTTCTCAAAAAGTGAACATTGGCGAGTAGCACAAAACAGTCAACGACAGATTATTAAATAGCTAATGATAACTTATTTTTGGAATATATGCGTCTGTCGACTGAAGGTCTTGAATTTAGTTTCAATGATATTATGAATGCCTGGTATATATATATATATATATATATATATATATATATATATATATATATATATATATATATATATTATTGCATGTTACATTAAATAATATAGACAAGTTTGTCTATTTATTTTAAGTAATTTGCTTTCATATTGTCTGATGAGCTTAATGACATTATCATTGAAAGACGAAAGAAAATCACCAAATTGATGCATGCATGAAAAATTTCAAATCAATGTCAAGTTCGTGTATACGCGACGCGGAAGCGAAAATCGCGTCGCAGCACTTGACGTCACACATGAACACGCTAGAGTGAAAACGAGAAGTATGGGAAGCCGTTCGTATAAACCCATGGCTTCTGTTATCAATTCTAGGCATACTTACTTAAAATAAATAGATAAAACTTGTCTATATTATTTAATGAATCATGCATCAATGAAAAATTGCTGCTTATATATATATATATATATATATATATATATATATATGGGGAGAGAGAGAGACAGAGAGAGAGACAGATAGACAGACAGACAGACAGACAAAGACATGACATGCAAGAGGAAGAATGAGAGTGTTAGGAAGATTATCGTAGAAGCAGTTGCTACAATCTTGCCAATCAAAGCAATCACAGAAGCTGGAAATTATCCTAAGGTTTGTTAGTGTTCGTCTTTTTGTGGATTTGACAAAATCATATATGATTGAATAAATAACTCTCATGTAATTTGAATGCCTGGGAGTTTGATTTATGTCTTTGCTTTTTTTATCACTCAGCTTTTCATTTCTAATAAAAAAAAAAAACTCTTATTTATTAATTTTGGTTCAGAAAAATGGCGGCAAAATATAAACACGCTGATTTTAACATTTTTACCGTGTGATGTTCTTAGGGCAAATCGCTATTAAAATATATAACTTCAGTATTATCTGTCGGCCTAACAGTATTTTTTTATATACATCAAATTTATCGCGCGAACCAAATATATCTCCATAAATGCGTAGACTTACACAGTGATAGAAAAATTGATCAGACGCTGGCCAAATGGTAATTAGGTAGTTAAAGAATAATAATGTCTATTCAAATTTGATTTAGACAGCTTCTATTTTCTTCACCGTAATGTCTAACCGGAAATCTTGTCCGCAGATATGCCAGTGTCTTCTGGTTTGTATGCACGTAATGTTATGCTCTTTCTCTCCCACTCTCTCTTTCTCGCTCTCAGTATCTATCTCTATCTATCTATCTATCTATCTATCTATCTATCTATCTCTCTCTCTCTCTCTCTCTATATATATATATATATATATATATATATATATATATATATATATATATATAACAATGTTTTGACGGCTTCATTAAATCTTTAACAAAAATATAATATTGGTATATCTTATATACCAAAATGGCTCCTTTAATCTATATTAAAATTTCTAACCAGATAAGTTTTTTGTTTCAAAACTTAACGTGAGTATCTATAACGAGCCTGTGTTTGTATATATGTGTATGCGTTAGTGTGTTTATGTATCTCTCTGTCGCTGAATTTTGAGTTTATGTTCAATACTGCTGACTGATATCATATTACCTCAACACTATTCCAGTCACACTCCACATCTAAACCTTCCAGTCAACGAGTAAAAATGCGATCCTATATTCTGAAATATATTTTGTGTATTGTTTCTTTGAGTTTTTATTTCAATTTAGTGAGTTTATTTTAGCATTTCATATAATAATCCTCATATTTTGTTTTCTTGTGATATTTTCGTCTATACGTGTACAAATCGCATACGTTTTTTGATAACTAACATGTTAACCCACGAGACAAAAATTACTGTCTGGTGCGACCAATGTAAGAATCCCATGTTCGGATCATTCCAGCTGGATATACAATCTTCAAACTAGCACCAGAATTAAGAATCATTTCATTTACATCATTTAACTTCTTTTTTTTATATTTTAACTTCATTTTGCATTTAATTTATTTAAATTTGTATGTATCATCTATTGGGGAATTATATTATAATGGCTTCTTCATCTTGTTCGAAGTTATTTGTTAAACTGATTCCAACATGACAGATTAAGGATGTTAATGAGAATTTAATGGTAAGATTAATTTTATTCGTCCATCGATGATATCATTAGGGAAATATGTTTTTGTTTTCATTCTTTATTTGGTTAAGACATTTTTCGCTGATGTGATTAGCACCACCCTCCATCACACAATGGTGCTTCATAGTGACATTCAAGGAAGGATAGTGAAATGGACTGACGGTTCTTTTTCACCTGGGATGTTAAGTTTACCCCGTCCCTCCGTTCAGATGTTAAAAAGGCATCAGGTGGTGTGAGTTCATAATTTTCCTTCTCTTAGATGCCAACCAACTCTATAAAACCTAGTCTGTCCTTCTGTTAAATATATCCAGGGGGAGGAAATGGACCAATAACCTTTACCAATGTTATTAGCAAATAAGGAAATGGAATGAACTTGACTGGAATTCGAACACGTCTCTTCGATTCCTCAATCCGAGCCGCTATCAATGAATCCGCCATGATGCTTTGTTTTATTTTGCCTGAATAACTTTAGAACAATTGAGCATATTGTTTGAAACATTAGTGTGAAGACAATCATTTTAAAAATTAGTTCATGAGATCTTATATAGCTAATTTGTAGTGAGGTAGAAGTCTACTAAAACATCGTGGAAAAGAATTCAAATTATAAGTTCATAAGCATTCTTAAGATTATTAAATATTTCCTCTAAGTGTCTCCCTAATAAGTATGTCGTCAATACAACCATCTTGAGATGGTGACTTTTGTTTTGCTTAGAGCTTTCAATTTAGCTTTGTGCTGACGAATATGATAAAGGTTTGAATTATACAAATATCTCTTTTGCAAATTATTAGTGTTATCTCTTTTCAGAATTGTTATATCCGTGATACTTTTATAATATTGTTCATTCAATTAAAGACCCAAAAGCCATTCGGGATAGAGGTTTGCTGAATAATATTGTATAATAATTATGCCGATTTGTACGATAGATGACGATTGACCCTAGAGTTGAAGAGGGTAAGATCCTTTTGATCGTGGAAGCATCCTCACGACAGACGGTTCCACAAAGCGAAAGTTATGGAGAAGAAGCTATTTAAGTGGAACGCCCTTCTTAGAAATGGAATACGAAGGGATATATAAAGATCCCTTCCAGTGTAAGTGGCATACTGTGTTCTAAATGGTAAGATCTAAACTGGTGGAACTAATGAAAGGAGCTTATATGAACGTTTGACTTGAAAGCAGCCATAAACAATGTTGTGTCTGTAGAAAAAGATGTTGTATTGTGGAAAATAATTCATCACCTAGAACTCATCATGTACATGACTATTCAAATGTTTTTAACTCTTTCTTGACTCGAAAGTGTAAAGTGGGCATCTCCATTTCAGATACGGAATGTGTTATGGGACCTTACCCATAATAACATAATGGACTATTCCATACGTAATAAATACTGCGCCTCAAGAGGAAGCAGAGAGTTCAGTCTGAAGTCTGGAGTGAAATCCGTCACAAGTTAGTCAGTCGAGTCAGAGGCAGTCCGAAACAGAGTCGTGTTCAGACAATTACTACTAAACCTGATTGTTCGTACTAACACTTTCTACTTCTCTGTATATATTCCTGCTTGTAATATATCCGTGTTATTCCATATCCGTGTTCGAGTTCTTCTTTATTGGTTCTACCTTGGACTATCACCGTGGTACAAGGAACCGGACCATAACAGAATGATAAATCAAGACAGAAGGAGTCAGGTATATTATGAAGCTGTATAACAGGGTACTAACCCTGTTTAGATATTCAATTGAATGAGATTGCAGCACAATGTTTAGGAGGGACTACGAATTGGATAATAATAATCGCAATTCTCAGAAATGTAACGGGTTAAGGTAATAATAATAATAATAGAAACCGATTAAAACTTAAGTTTTAAACTATATAAAACGAAATTAAGACCAGTTCCAAGAAAAATCGAAACCAGAATTAACTAGTCAAGATTCAGTAAAAATGAATAAAACTAAGGTCCCTAAACCTATGCACTTTTCGCCAATAGGAAGAAGACATTTTTAATGTGTCAAGCAAATTTCTTATATCATGAGAAATTAAATTCGCGAGTTTGTTTACATTATACGGATCAACCCTTACCGAACCGACGGACCCAAATTATTCTGGAAAAAAGAAAGGAGCACCTCTTTCGTTTACGCAATATGTTTACATTATACTATCGGTCCATTTCAGGTGTATTCTTCTAAAATTATTCTATGCAAAACAGAAATTTGAATTCTGTTAACTCCCATGCTTGACATTTGTGTATGATAATCACCCAAGAAAACATATTACGGAGAAAAAAATCAAAGATGATTAAAACAAGGATGGTACCATGTTTTTAATAAGGTCTTCTCCAAATATTATTCCCTTCGTAGTGAAATATATATATATATATATATATATATATATATATATATATATATATACACACCTGTGGTACATTATTAGGCAAGTTAAAATGACGCATAAAACCGCTTCTCGAGCACAAATATTACATTTCAGCTGCTGGACGTCTACGCTTTCATAGTCAATTGCACCTGCCATCGTTGCGCTCTTAAGTGACTCTTTAGACCAGCCATCGAGAAACACCCTCTATACATATATATACACGTCAGATTGAGCTATCTGGGGGTTTCGTCAGGAAGTTAAAACACATCCCATTTAAGCTTTGCTTGCCTCCTTTTCTCATCTTCAAAGTGACGCCTTCCGCTAATAGCAGCCTCATTCCGATTATATATAAAATATATATTTAGCTATATAAAATACATATTAAACTATATATATATATATATATGTGTGTGTGTGTGTGTGTGTGTGAGTGTATATATACATATATTTCTCCCTTTTCCCTTTACTGAAGTTTTGTTCATTCTCGTTTACTCCCCTTGAAACTTAATGGCGGCGACAAACCGCCTCATGCCTGAACGGAATCTTTAAACCATATGTTTTTTGAAGCCTCGACTATTTATATATGCCGATCAATGATGTCAAGTATATACGAATTATTGAGTAATCCTAACGGCTAAATTTATATTTTAATTGTTCTAAATGCTCTTGCGTAGAAATAATTATGGGTCAGAATGCAGATCGTTGTTTCTTCCAATAATTACCCATTAACCAGCATGCGTTCCTTGAAGATATCATTCAAGCAGGAAAAAGACTGGCTGTACTTGCTGTTGAGTTCAGTGTCCATTTATACAGGGTGCTATGCGTAAATTGTTACCATTTTATATATTTAATTTCGCGCATGACTTGTTTTTGATTTTGTCGACTGCCCATTATAGTAGGGTCATTCGAGCACCGTCTCGGACAAAAAGACTACCAGAGTGCATCAGAAATCTCGAAACGGCATGCTGTAACGCTTGACATTCGTACCGGAAAATCCAATGCGAACATTTCAGAGTGTTTGGGTGTTAATCTGAGAACAGGGCAGAGGACTCAGAAAGAGTTAGGTAAGTCTAATGGGGAAAACAAAGGTAAGGCAGCATCAAATCTTACTCTGATCTTTCTGATAAAAAGAATTATTTGGTGAGAGCTTCAGAATCAACAGAAAATCCGGCATCAAGTGATTTGAGAATGTAGTTGGTCAAAAGTATGGCTGTTGAAAGACCCTATAGCTGACAAAATGACTCTGCAAAATGCCATAGAAACTAGAAAACCGTCAGATAATTACTGCAGCCACATCATCACTTACATCTCAACACCTAACACCCCAATCTGCAACCCGCTTTATCATGTGTGATGCGAAGTTCAGCGATAAAGTAACAAAAATCCGTTTAACAAGAAAGACGACCTTAAAGAACGAGGCCATGCAGAAAAGGTGCAGAAGTTTCCGAAGTTGTCTGGAGGCCGTGGTTAATGACAATTGAGATTTTGCTGAATAAATTTAAAAATTACTCTTGAGTATTGCAAGATATTTTTGTTTAATTTTAATTAACTTTTCTGTTAATACCAGATGTCAGTGTTATTTATATTTATTCTTCATTTAGACGGCACTATATCTATCTATCTATCTATCTATCTATCTATCTATCTATCTATCTATCTATCTATCTATCTATCTATCTATCTCGTTCTCTCTCTCTCTCTCTCTCTATATATATATATATATATATATATATATATATATATATATATATATATATATATATAATAACGTCTTCATTGAGTCAACACCCAGAGTCTTTTTGTCTGTTGACTTCAATGTCAACTTTTATTTTTACATAAGATCCATCCTTAATATTGAGTAATTTAAACCAGAAATATAGCTTAGCTTTTATAACTATATGTTGTTATATACATATCTATCTATCTATATATATCTATATATATATATATATATATATATATATATATATATATATATATATATATATATATATATACTGTGTGAGTGTGTGTTTGCACGTACTGTTTCTTATAGATTCTTAAATAAGAATTCATCGCACCCAATCATATCCATTTGCACAATTATGCAATTATTCCTGTAGATTAGAAGTTTAAAAAGGACAAATTTTCATGATGAAATTTTTAATTCTTGGATTTGTGTTTCAAATCATGTTTTAAATATCTTCTCACCAAGCAAGTCTTTAATTGTCAAAAGGACGCATGGATTGAACGAGAAATAGAATACATTAATGAGGTGAAGTGTGTAGAAGACAATAAAGATTCTGGTTTCAGACAAACCGAATATTGGCATTGACGTTACATTTAAATTTTTGTAAGCAAGAAATTTGAAAGCAGTTCCACAGGTGAGAAGTACAAGAAAAATGTTAGAACACAAGCGAAAAGAAAATTAAAGCGGCTGTTTCAATTAATTTGCACATGGGTGTAGTCACCAGTCTACAATTCATATAGTCACGGCTCCAAGGACGAAAAATTCATCAAGACAGTTGCCTTGAAAATATTAGTAGAGAAGACAGAGCGGTGAGAATATCATTTAAGTCGAGATGCCAGGTCAGGGTGGATTTCATGACAGACCCTTCTTTTGAATTTTTGCAAGCAAGTACAATGGAGCCCAAGACCAAATATGGCAAATGTGTTTAATGCATGAACAGATGGTAGATTTATAATTATGCATGGTGTATTTTCAAGAGGAAATGTATCTAGCACGTGACAGTGAATTTTCGTAGCTTTAGCAATAGATTTCATACAATCATTCTAATTCTTGTCATTGTAAAACATGAACCACATAATGCAAATAATTTAGCACTCCTGGATTTTATCATCAGCATTTTCATATTGGATGCGTATAGATTTACAAGCCATTTATTGCCCCAGTTAACAACTGATTGATTTTTTTTTTCGAGAGAGATTTTGCAAAGTTTATCTTGTCAGATCCTATGCCCTTTCTACAAAGACAGAAGTAAATAGACGTGTAGTCTGTATAAATATCAATTTGGGAACTGATGACATTCGAGTTATTTTTGACGAAGCTTTGGAACAGCGCAGATCCAAGGTTAGAGTACATGATGACCCCCCCCCATCAGTGTGAAAAGAGCTGGAAGCGAGCCCGTTCGCCACGGCCATCATTACAGGATTTATTAGGAACGATTGGATTAATCCAAATATTCGCCCCTTGATACCGTATAACCTTAGCTTGCGAAGAAGTCCAGCATTCTAAATCCTGTCGAACGCCTTTAGATATCTAGAGCTACAGCTAGAACTTCGACGTTCGTATATAACGCCTGCTAGACAAATAAGTAATGTCCGTTAACACGTCGAAGTGTAGCCATATTATTTGTCTGAAAGAATGACGTGCGAAAGAAGCTGCTTAACCATTTTTCCGTTGATTAGAGCCCCGGGTTCATTCCCCAAAAAGCGGTAAAAGACTATTGGGATGAACATGTGTGTAGTCGATTGGTCCAGAAACTACACAGGATAGTTTCCAACAAGATATAAATCAGGAAGCAACTTAACATTTGTTGTAAATTTTGGACACAGCAGCAGCTAGTTCGGGAGAACATTACTTTAGCACGACTGTAAGGATACCGTCGAATCCATATGACTTGTGGTTGTCGCAGAAACCATGAACGGTGCTATTTTCATATCACACAGAAAAACTTCAGTTCTCTGAGGGAGGAGATCGGGCCGAGATATTTCAGATGAGTCGAGAATAAACCAGAGAGAGAATTTCCGAGCAAATCACTTTGCTTTATCTGCAATAGATGTCAATACTTTAAATTGAAGAGAAGAGAGTCTTAGCATTTTTTTGTTTCATACATTCTTGCAGAGTTGCCAGTAATATCTTGAACGAAATATAGGAGGAGCTATAAGGTATATCTCAGCAAATAGGTGTCTGCTACAATCGGACGTTTCGCTCTGCTATAGACGAAAGATATGATCTCTCTGGGCTATGGCGGCAAAACAGGCAAGAGAGAACCAAGTAGACTTTGACTACATGTGATATTTTCGTGTGGGAACGAAAGATACGATGTCAGTTTTCACCCCATAAGTGAGTTCAGTGACACATTTCGCACGGGATTATTATAAATATCATTTCACGAAGCGAATCCCTATCAGTGCGTTGATATCAGACAGATATTCTGTTAATAGGGGTTGCTTGACTGAGAGGAGAGTGGAATGAAATATGTATTGAATCTACAGCATGATCGGCGTTGCAGAGAGGATGTAAGGAAGGGGTCGAATAAAGAAACATGTCCGTAACAATGTCCGTGTAGCGAAAAGCGTAGGGAATCTACTATTCGAGCGAGAAATTTCAATCTATAATCAGTTATGGACAACAAGCACATACGTTTTCCAATCATAAATCCATTGCCTAAAGATTATTGTGATGTAGAATGCCCCAGACAATTAGTATTGCACACACACACACACACACACACACACACACACACACACACACACACACACATATATATTTATATATATATATATATATATATATATATATATATTGATGTGCAATATATAAATATAAGTTTTCGAATATGCTTGTCTACTAGGGCGGGTAGCTATGTTGAGATCAGGTGAGTTACAGTTTCTTGGAGAGAGTGCATAGTTTAGCGAGTACAACAGTTCGAACAAGGTCAGTACGCTCACACTGCTTGTCAAGTTTAGTTCTGATTTCCTGCTAGCAAGAAATCCGACGAACAATTTCAACTACCCAATTACAATCACAAGTCTTCATATATATATATATATATATATATATATATATATATATATATATATACAAGGAAAGTTCGTTATAGTTCTTCAAACGAGAGAATAGTGTATATTTCAAAAGAAGAAAGACTTTTGTAAAAATGGGGATTTTTTTTTAAACATGTATTATAATTTGTTTCCATATTTTTTTTTACTACTCGTTTCCGCTCTCGCGACCTTCATCTGGCAAATTAAATTTTTTCCACATATTATTCTTATCTTTATATATATATATATATATATATATATATATATATATATAAAATACATTTTATCTTTATACATTCTTTTTAAGGAAAGGTTCTGTTTTCATATAATAATCAGTATTAATAACATTTACCGGACTGAATATCCGGGAAGTTTTCAGGATGGTAAATGTTATTAATAATTTGTCATTATAAAAAACAAAAAAAAAAACAGAGCATTTACTTAAATATTTGTATCTACATAAAGAATGTATACACATAAAATTATTGTCGGATTTCTTCCAATTCATTCATATATATATATATATATATATATATATATATATATATATATATATATTTTTCTTCATTTTTCCATTTTTTTTCTCTCTTTGTCACATTCATTGAAACTCCAAAAGTCACTTGTATTTAAGGCATTCTACATTCTCATTTTTCTTCTGGTCGTTATTTGGAAAGATCTTATATCTTAGTTACTTATTTAAAAAGGACACAGAAACTACGAAATCTTTCCACCAATTGAGAGTATTTTTTTTCACTGAGAAAAGTAGAAACTTCAAAGAAATAACTTTAATGGACGAATAATTATTTTGTTCAATTTCGTATAACCACGCAAACATGATAAATAATGCGATAGAAAGCAAACAGAGAGAAAATCTTACCAAATTATTTGTCCAATCATGACATCCAACTTCAAGTAGAAACGATACATATAAAACAAGTAACGTTATCCAAGTCTTATGATTAAATAAGACAGTGATTGAATCGGATTGTGTTAGATTAAATTATGTTGATTTTCATTGAGATTAGATTATAACATTGCAGCAACTGGCTTCGTCAGTGCAACGCCAGCCGACAAATTGTTGCCAATGCTCTTATATCATTTAACGTCAGTACTGGTTCGTACAAGCACTGAATGATCAATAGACACGAGGCAGGCCTGATCTGAAATAAACAACTTTTCGTTGGCAGCACATAATGATTCTAGCAACTGCCGACAATGATCCTCAGTACATTATAGCTTAGTGTAATTTAACTAAAGGTTAGACTGTTGGTAACTGTTCTCTGGGTGTGGGTTCAGAATAATGGAATTAAGCTGCTTTTTGGCAGCTGCATCATCTGAAGAGACAGATTTACATGAAACAACGGTAATAGTGACGACGTTCAAGCTACTATATCTATCATAATGGAAATTACAGATCATAAATATTTACGCAAAAGAGACCATAATATTTCAGAAATTGTGATTGGAAATAACATTTCGTGAATATAATTTTGATAATGTCTGTCGGATATTTGGTTGATATTCTATGATGAGAGAGCATAAAAGAAAAGTGTAAACTTCAGAAAAAATATGAAAAGATCATTTAGTATTTTTCGCGGATGATTTTATTTAAGTATGTTGAATAATCGATAAAAGATACAAAGATTATCATGGATATTTGTCAAACATGTCTGAAAATACAGTGAGTACCACCGACATGACATGTTCTTTTCGGAAATTCGTTTTAGTTTTCTGAACTAGTTCCATTTGGATTTGTCAAATAATGCAAATAAAAAAATTGGAATCAAACAATTAAAACAATTTAAATAACGGATAGGTGTTTTAACAGAGGAAGGAAAGTGCCACATTGAAATCAGAAGGCATATTGGGTTGGCCAAAGTGCATTCCTAAAGCTAAGTACAGTATTAAGAAACAGAAAGTAGTCGTTAAAAACAGATTACTGAGATTTGGATATATGTTTATTAAATTAGTCTTCGATCGAAGCTTTCCGCTTACATGTGCCATAATCAGATTGGCTATATGGACATAATATCAAAGATGTGCACCTTCAAAGGTGGCATCCTGTTTTGTTAACATAGAAATTTGCTACACGACGATAACAGTTGCGGAATAGCAGACGCAGATCGTAAATTCATAATACGGTTCTATGATCTCGTACTTGACCTTGTGCGACAAATGTTTCCAACAGAACCATATATTTAAATACACTATATATATATATATATATATATATATATATATATATATATATATATATATATATGTATATGTGTGTACGTATGAATATATATATATATATATATATTTTAAGATATATATATATATATATATATATATATATATATATATATATATATATATATATATATATATATATATATATATATCAGACTCAAATCCTCCAAAATAAGATAAATCATTACCAATAATGCTTAAATCATCTACAAAATCAAAGCAAAAGAACGCTTACAAATTCTTGAAGCCATCACAATTAAAAACCAAAAAACAATAAAGACAAAGTTGCATTTAACACTGACAGAAATATCTTAAACATATTTAATAACTAATGATCCATATAATAAATACCAACCCACTTACAATTTTTGTTGCACTAAAACAACAACCCTGTCTAAATGACGTTAGAAAATTATCTATAAAATTAAAAAAAATAACCAAATACTTTAAACCAAACATACAGCCATGGTGATAATTGATGGCAACTGAAAGCACTCTGCAAAACACGAAGGACTACATTATTTTTTGCAACCTCTTACACCCAAATCTAAAAGAAACATGCGAGAAAAAAGAACATATAAATACACACACACACACACACGCACACACACACACATATATATATATATATATATATATATATATATAGCTTTTAGAGGCGATAGAACTCATTATTGCTGAATCTTTACAGAGTAATAGACTCATCCCAGAAAGAAGAGCTATCCGCTTGGTGTGGCACCATTTACCAGGGCAAAAAGAAAAGAAAGGAAAAAGAGAAAGGAAAGAAAGGAAAAGAGAGGCAAGACTTAAGCGTAGATGATAAAAGAAACCACCCACGACCAGGGGCCTTGACAATGTTATTTTGATAAATAGCAAATGGCGAAAAGGTGTCATTACCATTGCAGAAAAATTCTAAGTGGATAAGGGAATCGACTATGTCCTGGCGACGAACTTGTGTTATCGGGGATAGATAACAGCCGCTTAATGCAGGCAAACATCTAATTAGAAAACCACAGACCGACTAGCTAAGAAAACTGCAATTGATAATGTTATTATGATAATTGACAAAGAACAGGTGAAATACAGGGCTTTGGATAGATAAGAAAAATTAACTGTGTCGTCTGCTAAGCCAACCTTGAGTAACGGCTGACCGTTTTTTGACAAGACATCTATAGGTGTTAGAGTTCGGTTGTGATAACAAAATTATGTTATCAGAAATTGGCACCAGGAATGACTAGAACAATGGAACTGTTTTTTCGAGACGACGGTCGATTGGGTTTTGCTGGACGACCACCCATTCTGATGATTAGCGAAAATATGACTGACGAAGTCCAGATGAGAATAGAGGTTATGACACTACTGGTCGCATTGTTCTGTTGGCGGCCAGAGAAGATGAGATCTGCGATTAAGGAAAGAAAAGGAAAAGAAAAAGATAATTTTTTTTTTGAGCAAGATATATTTTTTTTTCTTCCTGAAACAAAGCCAGCTGGATCGCACACGCCCGGCTGGACATCACTGGCCGAGTGGTGATCACGTGACGCAAGGAGGGAAGCCGCCACCGCCCACCTAGAGGATGGGTATGAAAGGTTGCTACGAAGAAGTGGGGAGAGCCGTTGACGCCCCTCTGAAGTATGGTGAGAAGGTGGGAGTAAGAGAAGACTTCTAAAAATGGAAAGAAGTGGAAAATTCCTAACCAAAACTAAAAGAAGTGGATATGTATTTAGAATTATCGAGGAACCTCCGGCCCCGACAAACCCACCCCGGTTTTGGTCGGCATCCATATAAGCAAAGTCGCAGCGAGCGAAAATCAGAGTTTCCCATGGAGTTTCCCGGAGAGTTCAGCAGAGAACAGTGTTCAGTTGAAGCAGGCCTCGCAGCTGACTAAGATTCGCGCAACTTCCGAACTCGTCTTCAATCCAAGAACAATTTATTTTGAAGAGCGACTTAGATCCATACCACCAAAATAAGTTTTTCGACTTTCGCCTGAAGACACACCAAGAACCAATTTCTTAAAGAACAGACAACTTAAAGTGTTAAAACTCGCATAACAAAAAGACAACGTGTCACAATCCATATAACTGATCGGGAGATAGACGCAGTCCTATGTATCCAGAAACTAGGCATAAAGTATTGTTATCCTTTTTTTTTATGATACCTTGAACTTTTGAGTTATCATTTTATTTCTTTTGTACATATTTGTGCGATAACACCCTCGCTTGAACCCAACTTGCATTACGGCCCTAACGACTGATTGATTTCGTCTGCCTAAGATCAATTCACAACGTGGGTAGGCAGACTGGAGATCAACGCAGTTACTTTGGTAACCAGACGTTGGAAGCGAGTTGGGAACGATGAGGCTGATATCGGATCTAACCAGATTCCCATCCGAATCACCAAAAGGTTAGAACGTCACATTTGGGTGCCGCGACCGATACCAAGCCAGTTGGTCGTCACAGGACGGGACAACACGACTGACGCAAACAGGCGGACGTCACGTTTGGAGCGGCGACACCCGAACGAAGCAGCGAGGAGCGAGCGAAGGCTGTATTTAGGGACGTCACATTCGTTAAAGCAGGTGCAAAGCCGAGTAAGAAGGTTGCAGGATCCCATTCACTGTTATCGTCCGCGTTGGATTGGCAAATGCAAGTCGATCTCGGGAAAAAATTGAAATTCCCAACATTAAATTGATCCTTGAGTCCGTCGAATAGGCCACCAGGTGGTTGTGGATAAATAGGGCTAATGAGTGGCCCAAAACTACAACAAATAAGAACGTCCCCAATGCAGATGTACATACGCCAAAAATGCCATCACTAAATACTTTTAAGGCTGATTAGTCTATATGTATGTGAAATTTGTGTATATAGATGACGAGAAACTTGCGAGAATCAATCTTTTGATTTGCATTCAGTCTCATATGCAATGACATTTTGCGTCTTACTGGTCTTCCGAGTAGATTTATTTTATTACAAAAACATTCTTACAAGTAATCTTTCCTTTTCTTTAAACGGAATTTTAATTTTTTTCTTCGGTTTCCTTCATGGATATTTTTTTTTTCTTTTTTTAGGAGTAACTTATTTTGGCTAAATTTACATGCTATTTTTTCTTTCAACTATTATTCGACATGTAAATATATCGATCGTTTATTTTGAGAAATTTTAGTTATTTCTCTCAGACGAATTCCTTCCGATAAGCATTTTTTTGCGGGGGGCGGGGGGTTAACTTATTTAAAATTTACACGTGTTTTTTTTTGTTTTTTTAACTAGTATTTAACATGTAAATAGCTTCATTAATTTATTTTTAAGCGATTTTAGTTAAATGTTTTTCTCTTAGTTTTGTAAAGTTGTAAATAGTCTGTCATTTTAATCACTCTATTGTAAACGTTTTATTAAATGTAGTTTAGAAAAGAAAAGAAAATAAAATAAAAAGTAAAAAAAAAGAAAGACCAAACAAATAAGTTCGTTAAAAGGGAGGTAGAGAAAGAACAAGTCATAAGACGAGCCAATATAATAATTTTTTTGTATATGTGTGTGTCTATATATATATATATATATATATATATATATATATATATATATATTGCTTTGTTTTTCTTCTATTCTTCCAAAAAACACCTATCTTGGCCGCATGTCGGAAGATCAATACAACCATGCATATCTAATCTATAACTTCGAATAGCCCAAGTGAAGTCTTGATTGGTTGTTGTCTACTGGGGCAACTTATATAATTCACGTCCTAAAGCTAGTGGCAAATTTTTGTTCTAGGTGCGGGCCGAATACTGATCATATTCGGTCGGGTCGCCCGTCGAAGAAGTCTGTTGTTTAATTAGACCCGAAACTACTAGTGACATGGGAGCAACAACATTGACGACACATCTAGATTCGGCACTTAAAGGTGTATTTTAATAATAATAATAATAATAATATATATATATATATATATATATATATATATATATATATATATCACTAAGACCATTAATAATTTCAATTTTAAAAAGTAAACCAGTTTGTCTAATGATCACCAAAGCTTTATATCCAAAGTCAAAAGCTCACATGCATACAACTGAATATGTTATATCTTGCAATATACATACTGTATAATCAGTTGTATTTATGCAGTGGTATTAATTTTGTTGGGGGCGGGGGAAGTAAGTATAATTGGATTGATACGGTAATGGTAATTGTGGTGCAGTGGTAATTGGGGATAAATGCTTACTTCCCTTGGCCCCAACAAAATTAATACCACCTCATAAATACTAGTAAGTATTACAAACTAGAGTTTCTACAATTTACATATGCACAATCACCAAAAGACAAGTAAATAACCGGCTTTAAATAATAACAAACAATATTAAAAAATAAAAAATAAAAGACATTTTGCCTACCATAGTCTTACACAGACCCCATAAATAGATGTGTAAACGCGTGTGCATACGTATATACGTGTGTGCGAGAAAACATTATTCAGCGGACAAAATAGACGAACGATCTGCGCGTCGACACGTCAAAAGCCGGAAGATATTCGCAAAACAATGCAACATGTATGCCTATATACCGTCCCACACCGTCCATATATGTTTATTTTTGTGTGTGCTCCAGTGAGTTTGCGTGCGTGTATGTATGTCTGCGTACGTCAATCAGTGAATGTGCTTGTATGCATATTTGCGTAATTATGAGTGAGTTTCCGACAACAATTTTTCCTCTCCTAACATAAAAAAGCGATATACGCAACCATATATAAATCGAAAATTTAAAAATTAATCACTTTGTCTGACGATCGCAAATAGCGTGAAACCCAGGGTCACAAGCTGACATCAACCTAACTAAATATGTTAGGTCTATCACAGATATTGAGCGCTTTCCAATAAGTAACGCTCATATATAATAATATCAATAAAATCAATAATATATATATAAAAATTGCATATATATATATATATATATATATATATATATATATTTAATATATATATATATATATATTTACTTATTTTACACACACAGACATATATATATATACGTATATATACGTATATATATATATATATTATAAATATTATATATATATATATATATATATATATATATATATATATAACACGTGGCATCATATATTTATATCAAATTCTAACTAATAAATGGATATCAGGTGGCGTATTCATTGATACATCCTCGTTTGTTAAGAAACATATTTGTGTTTTATGGATGAAAAATGAATTGCTCACTGATATTTCAATCTCAAAATATTTTGTCATTTTCTCTCAATGTCAGAAAATGTACAAATTAATAATTGATTCTTTGATTTGTAGATGTCGTTTATTGTTATCTGTATTCATGCCTGAATGAACATATCACAGACATATTCTAGCAAGCACATAGATCAGACAATCTATCTATCTATCTATATATATATATATATATATATATATATATATATATATATATATATTCAATATATATTCAGTTTCTAACATGATTTAAGAGGACATTCAACAGAGTTGGATCTTTAACGAGACCTAAAGAGCACAACCAATGCCACTCAACGACAAGACTAGCGTAATCGATAAAGAACCATTGATATTTCATTAGTAGACGTCTGATAGGTTTTTATCTATTCAAGGCGTAAACGCTGTTCGTTCATCCCATTGTCTAGCAAACACTCCTTCATCCCCGACGGTATCAAGTTATAAATAATTGAGTCGGCGTTAACACTTGCTCAGTGTCAACTGTCCAAAGTTGATCGTCACGTCTTCAGAAACGCCTTGGTGGTGATTTCTTCAGAGTAATAAATGGAAATAGAAGATGAAAAGAAAACGAAAGCGGGGAAAAAAATAATGATAAAATGTGTTCATGGCTGGGGATTTGATTAAATCGCTTTATTGTCGCGTCACTATGCAACTTTTATATGCGCATAGATTTTCCTGCTTTATTTAAATTAGAAAGATATGAATTAAATTGGCAAAAATTGCGATTTTTTTGTCGGGGTTGGTAAGATTTCATGAGAAATTTTGGTCAATTTGAAAATGATATATAATTTTTTACATACACGTTCTCATACACGTACATGCAGACACCGCAGGCACACACACACATAAACACACACACACAAACACACACAAACACACACACACATATATATATATATATATATATATATATATATATATATATATATATATATATATATATATGAAACAAAAGTCGGAACATTAGAATTCAAAAAACAATCCTTGTTTGGTCCCGAACACCGCTCTCTTTGAGAGTGGATAGCAAATCCTTGCTGCAGACTCCTGCTCAGGCACATTAGTGTTTGTTCAGCACCCATAGAACCATCCCCAGTGCTTGATATACTGTGAGAGAACGCTGAAGCTTGTCAGTTTGAAAGAAGTTGGTGACTCAAAAAGTGGGCCACGATGGTAACAAAACCATCGAGAGCTAAGAAACTGTTTCGGCTGTCTAATTTTACTCAAATATCTTGGTACAGGAAATTTTTAATTATAGCACACGCTGGTATTCCCCCCTGCACTGACAAATAATTTAAAGACGTCACTTTCCTGACAAATCGACCTTTATGGTTCGGAAAGCGAATCGCAAAACCACGCGCCCAATATTTTATACGCAGCACATGCATACAGGTATTGATTGATCAGTTGATTGATCGATTGATTGATTATGTTCTATTAACCCTTTGTACGTTATTTAATATCCCCAATTATTTTTTGATTGTAATTTTTTTTTTGATTTTTTTTTTTGTATTTTGTTACCGATAGTAATGAATTACTGATCAAATTCCTACATATTAATTCTAAGATGAGGAGAAGGGATTTCATACCTCTCCCAAGGGTATTTTCACATAGATGAATATATGGATCCGAAGGGAATTGAAACTCGAATCTCCAATTTATATTTACGGGCCTTTTCTTTTACACCATCCACACAATACCTGGTATTCTCAAGCGGTCACCCATCTAAGTACTAACCAGGTTTAACGTTGCTTCTCTACGGTTATCTTACGAAAAGTGGCGTATCCACATCTTATGAGCGTAATCCTCCAACGATGTATACATAGATACATCCATACATCTTTCTCTGTCTGTGTGAGTGTGTATATGTTTGTGTTTGTGAAGGGAAGAGGACGAATATTACGTGTGTATTGCCAAATAAACTAATTGCGCCATTCAGGTATTCGGTCGATCAGGAAATATCAAACGCACCATTGTTTACTCGGTTTGGAATATAACTTAAGACAACATCACATTTTCTAAACAATAGATAATTGATTAATGTATTGTATAAATCATTGAGAAAGAGTCATTAAAATGTCGAACATAATCCGGACTCAGAAACAAGTCTTTGTTATCGTTTGACAACCTTTTCAAGTTTTCCCAAAATTTCCGGCCTCTTCGGTCATCGACCTTGAGCGAAATGAAACTTTTAATGGAGAACCTTACAAGTTGTAGATATCCTTTTACTCAGGGTATGCAACTGAAGTTGGGTGACGTATGAATCAACCGAATCCCTGTAGAAATACAAAGATAAAAGCTAGCATAGATGAACATGACATATAAAACGAATATTATATTGACAACACTTGACATATTGCATTGATGTTTATTTATTTGTATATTTTATTAGAAATTTTCAGAATACAGGATTAGGGCAGATATAATTTGTAAATTATGCATCAATGGGTGAAGAATGTATTGAACAATAAAATTACAATCTTAATTATATATAATAATAATAATAATAATAATAATAATAATAATAATAGTAGTAGTAGGAATAATAATAATGATAATAATAATAATGATGATGATGATGATGAGTTGTTGTTATTAGAGACCACAAACAAAAAAGTGCCTCCTTAATGATATGGCAGTCCCTGCAAACTGCAATGTATCTTTGAAGATATTCAAAAAGCAGTCAAAATACAAGGACCCTGAAATAGAAATCTCAAAAATGTGGCACATGAGAACATCAACAATCCCTGTTGTAGTTGGAGCCCTAGGATTGGTTGGAATTGATTCCAGTAGACTAATTGAGGGGATTCCTGGAAGTCCATGCCTCAAAGAGATACAAAAAAAATCTGGCAAGTACAGCCCATATTTTATGAAGTTCTCTATCTCTGTAATTTATTTTTTATTTTTTTTGTCGGTGGAAAATGGCATTATGACATTTCTAACCTTGGGCGAGACCCGGAAATAAATGTGTAAACGCCAGAAATCAAAGAAACCATTGCCCAATATAAAATAAAAGATAAAATGAAAGAACTAAGACTATGACATTGAGGCGAAAACAATCTTCCAGAATCCAATATCAGACTCCCCCCCCCAAAAAAAAAACCCAAAAACGAGTAAAGCAAAAGTAACTACGTAAAGTGCTCAATACACTAAGAAGAGCAAAACTAAATATGGACATAAAGAGCCAGGTAAACCAACCTGGGTTTCACCTACACGGATCGTTTACCCTGACGATAGGTAGGTTTACGTGGATATATATATATATATATATATATATATATATATATATATATATATATAATAAAATAAGCAGCATATATTTTATATTACAAAGATTTAATCGTACCTTGAATCAATTAGCTATATTAATGCAATTATTGGCGAAATCCCTTCGTTAGTATCCATTTTATACGAGGTTCTCATCATTCAGTGGATTATTAGTCGTATAATGCTCATAATTATGTCTACTAATATTGCATTTATATTGCTAATTGATTCAAGGTATGATTAACTCTTTGTAATATATATATATATATATATATATATATATATATATATATATATATATATAATTAGGTGACTTCAACGAGTCTAGAATAAACAACAACAGAATGGAGAAACCATTAGCCAGCCGTTTCATTCCATATTTGGGATCATCATCAGTGCGCATCCACTTCCGAGAATTGAACCTGGACCATTATGATACGACGCAAGCGTAATACCAACTGTACCAATGGACGTCGGTGATGAAGAGGTAACGAATTATACTCGATATAACGCCGCTCTACCCAAATTCCGTGGTGTAACACATCCAATTTTCCATTACTCATAGGTCTTTGCCCCCACGAGCCACGGCTACTATCCCCAAGCCATTCAATCCAGAGTATTATAAACATGTTTGAACCGGTTTCTAATGCAAGGGGTTACAATGAGTGAAAGTAAGAGTAAAGAGGAGTGTTTGGGAAAAGGATAAAGAGAAGGATGGGGATAAAGGTCAAGACATCAGAAGATATCGATAGACATTTCATTTTAATATTTGTAGATAATACCTATGAGGGAAGCAAGTAAGAGAAAGGGAGTTCTGCTGTCGGGAAGTGCGAGAGATGAAGCTGTTTGAGTAGAAGAGGCGGTTATATTTAACTATGTCTACAGTGAAAGTGTGGAACGGAATCTATGATCACAATTAAAACATTTTACTTTCCCTCTCGGTTGATTTTGTCAATTAATATATTACGTATGTTTTTCGATGGTGATTACTTTTATCTATGCAGTAAATATATAGAGATACGAGCATTCATACTAATGAGATTACTTTTGCAAATACTTACCCTGGCAATATCTCATCGCATTGATGTTAATATGTCACTTGTAAAAAAAAAGAACTTGCGGAAGCTATAAACGAACCCCGAGTAAGTAACAAAAGATTTGCAAAACGTATTGAATAAGCGACTCGAAGGAATAATGAAATTGCTTTTACTGCTATATTTCATAATTTTTATCAATATACAATATTAATAATTCCATATATAGGAAACGAAAACATGCTTAATAGAATAGCTCCCACGACGATCACACGCTTTCAACTGATCAACGGGTTTATTTTTTTATTATTTACGCGTGGACTGTTGTCCTCATCTTTGTTATTACAACGATGTGCCTTTAAGCCTTCATCGAGTGTATGCCGGAGCAGGCTAAGCAAAATTCTGAATTCCGGCAGGTTACTGTTAATAGTCTAAACCGATTTACAAAATAATTTAAATGAAACGGATAATTCTGTTATTATTTATTTTTTTCGTATTTTCCAATGAAACATGGTTTATTGCACATATTAGTACTTTGTATGTCCATTCCACAAAGTCGTTCCTGCGCAGTTAGACCAAAGATTTGCTCACTGGGAAGGCATGCCAGTATGTTCGGGTTACGTTACAATTTTCGTAAGCTTCCGTGGAGTAACGTTCCTCGTAGACAATGGCCGTAGGACAACTAACCGATAGTCGAGACAATATTGCCTGGGTGTGATAAAAATTTGATCCAATCACAGATGAGACTATATTATTCAAACAAATTTCATCATACACCCCGAACACAGATTCATATTACTGCACGCCGCTTCAAATTACCTAATCTGAGGAAAAATAGAAATCGATTACACACTGTCACTCCAGTGGGTCTAAAACTGACCGTAGGGTGAAAGAAAAGAAACTAAAGCGGTTCTTTCAATTAATACTCATATGCGTGTAAAGCTCACTATGCAAATTCATAATTTGTACTTAATAATAGTTCTGAAATGCAAAAGTCACTGTTACCGAATTCCATAAAGTCCTTCCTTTAAGAAAAACTGAATAGTCTCGACTTTGTAATTGTATGCTGCGGTCGCTAAGATCTACGGTCAGAACATAACATTTATTACAATCTGCATTTCTGGGATTTTAACCTTATCTATAATGTTTATATTCTGACTTTTTTGCTTGCTTTTTCGTATTAAGCTGGTCAAGTTAAGTAAATGACGAAATCAGCTACTAGGTCGTTGTCATATAGATTTTTTGGAGGCACATCAATATGCCGTTGTCTCGACTATGTAGAGTTTACTTTCAAGAGAATCATTCTTATATTTTTCTCATTTAGAAATAATGTTGACATCGAATATGCAGAATGCAATGCATTAGGTGTCTAATTGTTCCTGAACAATTTAACTCGCTATATTTGTCAAATTCATCTCATCTTGGTGTATTGGTTATTGGTGCGTAATTTTGGATCATGATTCTATACCACCTCACAACCACCATAATAATAATAATTATATTGTTTGACATATTGCGAAAACATCTAGAAGAAAAAACATTCTAAATTAATAACCTGTAACAGGTGTAAATGACAAATACCTGTATGCATATTGAACGGGGTGAAGACGTTTAATGGCTAATTCTGGAAATACTGTGTTCAGCAGAATCGAAATCAACACCGCAAGAATTAGAACACTTACCCTGGCACCGGTAAGAGGCTCTCCAAAATGAATTATTATGGTTTTCAACAGGTCACCGGGGAAACATTAATCTACATTGCAGCTAGTAAAGACCTTCTCTCGACCTGCAGACTGCACGTCTTCCATTTCTCGTTGTGATGGCATAGAAATAAATTACTCTTGCATTCATTGGTAAAATATTGCTTTAATTTTAAATTAACTGCAGCCATATGAGACCAATTATAGCTATTAAGTTTAATAACATTTATGACCTGTTACTTATGTAGAAAAGTGAGAAATACAAAATCAATGTCAGTCTTATGCTGAGTTAAATCCTTGTAAAATTTATTTCAATTTGATAGGCCAGCATTGTTTGTGCGTAAATGATACAATACCTCTTAGTAAAGGTTGCTGTTTTCAAGGTTATTGCTAAAATATAATTAAATGACACAGCTGACAAGTATTTGTTTATATTCAACATCCAAATTATTATTATTTTTTTTGCCCGAGTTATTCCGTTACAAATTATTTTAGGAGCAAAATATATAATTTTGCATTTTGATATATTGTATTGTCTATCGATGATTGTATCCTACCTGAAACTTGTCGTATGCGATTACAAATTACAATTACACGATGAACTGGAAAAAACAGCAAGACTAGATGAAATTCCTATATATTTTCTTAAGACGATTTAGGTATCTAAATGATTACAAAAATAATAATTGAATTATACGAAATTGGTTAAATAGCGAAATACCTTCCTTCATTTCCATATTGTAGCCTAATCCAGGTAACAAATAAATGTGAGATCTATCAGACACTCAGCTTAATGAAGGAAATAACGCCTTATCATATATATTCGGTTTAAAGAAGCACATAGCTTAATTATGAACAGATGAGCACTAACTTTTCGTTAAATACAGTGTAACAGAAAATGCAATATTAAAGCAAAATATTTATTGCTGAGGATTTTTTTTAAAGACTATTGTAGAGATAAGATCAATTCCACATGTTTTGTGGGGATCTAGTTTACATATGAGAGTAGAAACAATGGCCGGGGTTTTATGCATACCATTCAAGAGTGACTCAGTTCGGAGTGAAAAGTCGGGTATAATTACACCAGATGAGTCTGAATTTGAAGAAAATTTACGAGCATATACATTCTACTCTATCTGCAAATGTTAACACCTTCTTTTGAGTGAAGAAAGAAGGAATAGAAGACATAGTCTCATTGAAACATGTTATAAAATTGCTGCCAGTAGTCCCTACAACAAAACTTGTTAGAGGCTACAGCGTGTCTCTTTCTGTTACCAAAGACATTGCGGTCACGTTTTTCAGTTATAGTGAGCGGACACAAATAGGCGCCTGTTATCATCGGAACTATCCCATTTGTACGCCCTGAAAATATGATTTATGTATGCTATAGTGGCTGAACAGGCCGGTATGCACCACGGAGATGGTTGTGGTTTCATATAATGTTTACAAGAAGGTACAAATTATCAATGCCGGATTTAATCCAAAAAAAAAAAACCTCTGTGGCACAATTACCAAAAGAAAGGTTAACAATGTCATGCAAAATGACGTCACTATATGAATCTAGTAAAACGGAAACAAAAATAATTATTCGAATTAGGAGGTTCGTTTCGAATAGAAGATTCAAAAGAAATATCAACAGATACTCCAATGTGACACGGATTGCCAAGATGACAGAGTTGTGATGTTCAACAAGAGCAAGGAGAGGGGTTAAGTAAGAAACCAAGTAAAAAAGAATGTAGTTCAGATTTATTAGAAACCGAATTGGGAAATCCACTATTTGATTTAGAGACTGTGCCAAGGAAATATTTGAAGTTTGAACACCAACCAAATTAGTAACATTAGAATAATTATGCTACGTGATATAATGAGCAATACAATCAGTCAGTTCTGTCCCATATATGATACACGCTTAGGCAATTAGGTATCTTTTGATACATGGCTGACGAGCCAGATATTTTCCCGCAGTAGGTTGTCATTTCTTTCTGCGCCAGACCAGTTGCCATCCAAGACGATAAACCGGTGTTTTTTTCTGCTATTTGCCCATAACTGGGGACGAGAAGAGGATTCATACCCTTTCCCAAGGTTATTCGTACGTAATTGAATGCAATGGATTCGACTGGAATTCGAACTCGGCTCTCAAAAATAAATAAATAAAAGATATTCGTATTATTTACATTATTTGGACGGTTATCCTCATCTTCCTCGCCATACTCACAACGTGTCGGCTGTTGTACGCTCCGTCTTTCTTCAGGAGATTGGAATTACGAATCGAACCCTTTATTTCCTCCACCGGGGTAGATTGTTCTGGTTCCACGCTCCATGACTCTTCTGGAAGTTTCCGTAATTTTAGCCACTGAGCCCTATAGCTTTGAGCGTGCAACGGCCTAAATGTGAAAATAGTAATGAAGATGAGGACAACAGCCCGAATAATATACATAATACAGGTTATCATAATACTTCATCTCAGAGATATAGACAGATATAAACATAATCCCAGTTGAATGAAAAGAGAGTGAGAAAGATAGAGAAAGAGAGAGGGTCATTTTTATATTTTTCAGAAATTTTATTAAATATATTACAAACCAAAGAAAGGGAGCGATAAAATGATAGTTGATATGGTGCAATCACGATTAGTCTTGAATTTAATATTACTAAATATGAAGATTCAATGCACTTATACTTTTATTGTTGTTTCCGTCAAGGAAACAAATTTCTGGTGTGTTTTTCATAATTCTCGTACCATTAATAGGGAAATTCAAATCATTGCGTTAATTTTACTTTCTCGATGTAAAACATGCGAGAAATTTTGCAAAAATTTACTTCAGAAGAAAACAGACATTCATTTGAGTTTCCTTTTTTTTCTACGTAAGTAACACAACTTTTTATAAAACTTCATAACTATAATTTATTATTGGTCTCATATTGTTACAAATAATTTACGATTCAAGCAATATTTTTGCCAATATGTGCAAGAATAATTCGTTTCTATGTCTATCTTATCACATCTAGAAAGCCCGGAGTTGGAGTCTACTGGTCGAGAGAACATCGTTACTTGTTGTACTGTAAATGAAATGGTCACCGGGATCATCTATTGACGGGGATAATAATTAATTTTAGAGCACCTCTTACCAGTGTCAGGACGCTTGTTCTGCTTGTTCGCGTGTTTGTTTTTCGATAATTAACGATGAAACATTTATTTTTAATCAGTCATAAACCTTTGTCAGGTCGGAATCAAATATATCCCAGAGATGATTTACGTTTCTCGAAATCTTTGCTTAGGGAAAGTTAGATTACGTTTTCATTTGCCTTGCAAAGCTTCAGGGAATGAAACATCGCATCATAAATATTACAATGAAGTTCTTATTAACATCGATTTATTAAATTATTTGTTCAAATCAATGAAACCTGTCATATAAACATTCAATTCTCTCATCCCTTTCAAATGCTATCATAAAATATTTTATTGTCCTATAAATATATAAATATCTCTGTTATGAGTATTATTCCTTCTTCTTTTATTGAAGTTATAATTATTAAAATTTATTTATATGCATACTATTTTTTGTCCCAAGGTTTTCGTTCGTTCTTCAGGTGTTTGTTGATCCAAGTAATCTACAGGGAAATGTGAACTGAACTCTTTATTTAATATTTCGTCTGATATATCTGTTACTTTGCTCGACCTTTCCCACTGAGACCAAGTAAACACTGTCCAGCTCTGGGATTGAACTCACGGTTATTATATCCCAAAACTCAATAACCAAAGCTTAATGTCACTGGACTATTTGACTCTCCGTCAAGTCTGTGTTGAATTGTTCCAAGCAAGTACTAAACATACGAACCAAACGAGATATTTTTAAACATGGACAGTGGAACGAGAAGTTTCTACACCCGTAGATTAAATAAAGTGTTCAGTTCGGAATTCCATGAAGATATCTATCCGCGTAAACAATAGGGCAAGCAATAACTGAGCAGAACTAAAAATAATATCTAGATTATATATCTCTAAACTTGGGAAATGGAATAAAAACAGTTTACCCTCATAGATTAAATAAATAGTCCAGTTTGCACTCATAATGAGAAAAGAGTGCTTGGAGAATTTGACACTCATGTGACATATTGAAAACAAGAGGGGCAAAGTGAAACTGCGAATAAACTAACAAAACCATTTACACTAATTACATTCAAATTAGTGTCCTGCGTATTGTTGTTGTTATCACAACATTTCGGCTGTTGTATCTTTCGGCCTTCATTAGGTATTTATCGACCCGTATAACCTACAGGGAATTCTGAAAAGAACACTTAATCTTCTTGGATAGACCGTTCTTCTTTTGCTGCCCATAACTCCGGACAATAAACTAGAGGCGATATCCATAGACATAGAAAGTGGAATGAGAATAGTCTCTCCCCAGATAGTTCAGTTCGAAATTGCCTGTATGTTCGATATTTTAGGGAGAATAAAAATTAAAAGAAAATAGAAGAAAAATGGAAGAAATTAAAAGCAATGAAAGCTTGGATATTATAAAACGATCAAAATATATGACAGGCATAGAAACAGACGAAAGTAACATTCATGTCACTTTTGGCAAAGTAATACACACAAGAATTACAAAAAATAGTTTCTAATATAAGAGATTTTACTGAAAACATGCATTTGCATGTGTGCTTGTGATAACAGATATACTAATAATAGCGAGAAAACAGTCTGCATTCATTTGCCGATCAGCCAGTACTACTGCCGCTCGAAATTTTTTAAATATTTCTTTTAAAACATTTCTCAGGAAAATACGTTTCTCAAATTCACTGTTATCACCTTTTTCCCTAGTATCGATGGGAGTTCCCTTCCTAGCATTTTATTTGAAGTCGCATGCAATGGCAACATCTTGTTACATCATTGTTTTCTCTGCCAGTTTCATGTTGTTTGTTTTTAGTTTTTACTGGTGGTGTTGAAATTGTTTACGTGTACCAACTATCATACTCTGGCTTCAATCGTTAACGTCCATTCAAGAAACACAAAGAGAACGGTGAATAAATTTACAAAAGAGGAAGAATAAAGAGGGAAACCAGGTCAGGAGGTCGCAATAGGAAGTTAGTGCTACAAAGATAAATTAAAAAGATCCAACTCAGTTCATAAGACGTTTGGCAAGCGACAGAAAGAGAGAGAAAGAAAGAGAGAAGTGTGAAAGAGAGAGAGAGAGGGGGGTTCACGTCTGACAATCCAAAGAGAAGTGAAAAAAAAATGAAAATTAAATCGTACGTGTAACCTGTGAGACAACTTGTTACTCAAGGACAGATAGTAAGATGTTTAGAGAGGGCGAAGAATATCTTGAACAACTGAGAAAATGATCATGGAATAATATATATATATATATATTGGTTGGATAGATGTGAGTTTGTGATACTGAGTTTCACGCTTTTAGCGATCGTCAGACAAGCGCTTTCTAATAAGTACCGCGCATATAATATATAAATAATTTATATATATATATATATATATATATATATATATATATATATATATATATATATATTTATATACACACACTTTTCACACACACACACGCACACACACACACACACATATATATATATATATATATATATATATATATATATATATATATATATATATATATATATTTCGTTTTTTTTTTTTGTCTGTGATGTTCTAGCTTCAGTCCCTAAGGTCCAGGGAAGTGTGGCATTTAATAAAGATCATTAATGCACCTTACATCCACCACATTTTAATGTATAGTTATTAAAATACTGCTTTTGTAAGAGATGCTTATTCTCTCAGCCTTAAATTGTGATTTGACCTTTTTCTGACTTACTTCATCGATCACACTTCAGTCTTCGCTAACAAAACGTGTGATTATATACAACTCAAACTCTTTGAAATAATATAAGATGAACCCATAACGATATATAAACCTGTTAGAAATATACATATTTTCTTTATTGTCTCTCTCCCATAAAGTGATAAAGAAACAATCATACACACACAGACACAACATACACAACCCTCCAAGCATATATATGTATAAATAAAGGAAAGAATATACGAGTAATATATGTGTGTATGTGTGTGTGAGAGAGGGTGAGAGAGATAGAATTCTCTGTTTTAATACTTCTAAAAGGTCTTCATAATGCACAAAAAATGTTTTATTTACTTTTTAACAGCGCTGTTTCCTGCTAATGTAATTTTCAAAATGTGTCTGTTTCTTATAAACAATCCCGACATCATTTGTTCTTTTCACGATTTACACAAGGAATATGTCAGCGTTCTGACAGTTAGAAATAATTTAATTCTTTTCTTTATTGAATTATTTACATTCTTCCTGCTGTCTCTATATACTGGGTGTAACCGCAAAGTTGTCCATATCGTGTAACAGCAAAACTGTCCAATTGTTACATTAAGATTTGAACAGTTGTCTCATCAAAATGATTAAAGATAACTTAATGAAATTATCCAAAGTATTTCACTTTACGTTGAGCAACAACAATGTATAATTACTATCTAAGCTTACCAGATAAATAGTGATGAAATTGATCATAAATGAAAATATGTCCATTATTAAATAAGTTCATGAAGTATTGAGATAAATTTCAAATATATATATATATATATATATATATATATATATATATATATATATATATATATATTTGAATTTATATATATATATATTATTGCATGATCATTTTCTCGATTGTTCAAGATAATCTTCGCCCTCTCTAAACATCTTACTATCTGTCCTGGTGTAACAAGAGGCCTCACAGGTTTCACGTAAGATTTAATTTTCAAGTGTTTTTTTTTTACTTATCTTTGGATTGCCAGAAGTGAAACTCTCTCTCTCTCTCTCTCTCTCTCTCTTTCTCTTCTCTCTTTCTCTCTCTTTTTCTGTCGCTTGCCAAACGTCTTATGAACTGGGTTGGATCTTTTTTAATAGATCTTTGTAGCACTAACTTCCTATTGCGATCTCCTGACCCGTTTCCCCCCTTTATTCTTCCTCTTTTGTAAATTTATTCACCGTTCTCTTTGTGTTTCTTGAATGGACGTTAACAATGGAAGCCAGAGTATGATAGTTGGTACCATTACTGAAGGGCTGAATATTCTTTTTCATTGCTCAGTTGGGAAGACATTGGTGCTGAAACAAAAAGATTTTTACCTTTTTCCTTTCTAGCTGAATATCTCAAAGGGTTTTTCGGTGATTCTTAGGACAATTAGTATCAAGACTGCTAAGAGTATTATCTCAATTAGTTTAGTGTTTTTCTTTTAGATATTAAAAAGTTGTGTGATGGGTAATTATGCTGTTATACTATTTGGGCAATTGTTTTATCTATCTATCTATCTATCTATCTATCTATCTCTCTCTCTCTCTCTCTATATATATATATATATATATATATATATATATATATATATATGTGTGTTTGTGTGTGTGTGTGTTTGTGTGTTTGTTTGTGTGTGTGTGTGCGTGCGTTTCTCTGTGCGTTCGTGTATGGGGAATGGAGGTGTGATGATATGTCAGATAAAGTTGAAGCTTCAAGTCAATAAATAAAGTGTTTGATCTGAATGCATTGCGCTTATACAGTCTGGTTGGGTTGAATCAATTGCTGCATGAAGGAGATCAAAATTCATCGTAATGAGAATTAATAATAATTAAAAAAAATAAATAGGTAATGCTAATCAAATTTAACGAAGATCAAATTCGAAAAAATCAATTTTATGGATTATTTATATCTCGACACATTGTGAAGCTTTCTTGGCTTAATCCGTAAAGTGATGTCACATGATGTTACAAGTACAATGAATTACCATCTTGCTAGCGGCATCTTTTTTTTTTTTATTCAGACTCATGGTGTCTCTACAATTCTTCTAGAATAACAACTTAGGATTTGAGATTAAGATAACGCAAGAGATAAAATAAAAGACGGATAAAATAGAAAAAAAGATACACTAAATACTAAATAAAAATAACAAACATGAAAACGAGGCAAAAGAAAAATATAAATCAGCACCAACGGTCCAGATGAAAATATATATTGAAGCCAGATCCGAGAGATAATGTAGAGACGATTATGTTTCCCACGTGTTTCGAAATGTCAATTCAATTTCTTCCTTACCCGCCTAGCTCAGTTAATTAGAAAAACAGTTTTTTTTGTTACTCCCCAATCGTCTACAAATTGCATATTAACAAAATATAATTTATTATTTAATTTTTGAGATGAGTTATTGAAATTATAGTTTTATAACTCGACCCATTATTCTCCCATTTTTCATTGATATTCATTTTATTATAGACACACAATTTCCGCCGAATACATTCTGGGATAACGGCGCTGAAGATATAGGCGTTGTCTAGACATGTGCTATTTGGGTGCCAATCAAAATCCTGAGTATTAAAATCCCGAATGTTGAAATCCTGAAATTTACTATCTCGAATTTATAAAATCCCGAAATATCAAAATCACAAAATGTAAAATCCTGAACGATCAGACTCCCGAAACATAGTCAATGGGAGAAATTGAAAAAAAAAAAAAATAACTTTATTTCTAAACATTTGTAATTAGCGTTTGAACAGTGTTTATACATTTGAAACTGTTATATTAAAACATTACCTATTCTATTGTAATAGACTCTCCCACACATAATAAGTAGTAGTAGTAGTAGTAGTAGTAGTAGCGGTCGCCAGTTGGGCTCCGTGGAGTTGAGTGAGTCAGTCGATGTCGCACATTAATGTGTCAATCCACCACAACTAGACTGCTACGTCATTAAATATTATTGCAAGTTCCTAACATTTTGAACGTCGTACCATTTTAGGAGCGACTTAGCGAAATACAACCCTCCACTGTGAAAACTACTCTACAACAGAAACATTCAAAATTCATTAAAAAATTATAAAACCAGAATATGGCGACTAGGCCTTGGGAAATTTTTTTAAGCAATGCTCAAGTCGGTATTTATTGCTTTATTGGCGAGTTTCAAAAAGAGCAGCAGAAATTAGAAAACGAATATGAATGCATTCTCAGAGGTGTTTTGTCCAAAAAAACAAAAACAAAAAAAACTTGTCTTTTATCGTGATGAAAGGTTTAAAAATATAGTTAACGATTGTGAAAAATCAATCCGAGCTTATGGACCAACTTAGGACTCTTATATAAATTATTCATATATTTTGTATTTTAATTTTAATGAATTTTAAATGCTTCAAATGTATAAACGCTAAACAATATTTTCTTAATGTCTTGAAATAAAGTTATTGATTTCATTTCCTCCCAAAGACTATTGTGACGTCCCTAAACACAGCCTTCGTTCGCTCCTCGCTGCTTCGTTCAGGTGTCGTCGCTCCAAACGTGACGTCCGCCTGTCGCGTCAGTCGTGTTGTCTCGTCCGGTGACGACCAACTGGCTTGGTATCGGTCGCGGCACCCAAATGTGACGTTCTAACCTTTTGGTGATTCGGATGGGAATCTGGTTAGATTCGACATCAGCCTCGCCGTTCCCAACTCGCTTCCAACGCCTGGTTACCAAAGTAACTGCGTTGATCTCCAATCCGCCTACCCACGTTGTGAATCGATCTTAGGCAGGCGAAATCAATCAGTCGTTGGGGCCGCAATGCATGTTGGGTCAATACGTAAAAAAGAAATAAAATGATAAATCAAAAGTTCAAGGTATCAAAGAAAAGGATAACAAACTTTATGTCTAGTTGTTGGATGCATAGGACTGCGTCTATCTCCCGACCCGTTCTATGGATTGTGACACGTTGTTTTCCGTTAGGCGAGTTTTAACACTTCAAGTTGTTTGATCTTTAAGAAATTGTTTTTTTTTTTTTTGTTTTTTTTTTGGTGTGTCTTCGAGCGAAAGTCGAAAAAAAACTATTTTGGTGGTCTGGATCTAAGTCGCTCTTCAAAATAATTGTTCTTGGATTGAAGATGAGTCCGGAAATTGCGCGAACCTTGGTCAGCCGATGCGAGGCTTGCTTCAGCTGAGCACTGAAGACTGACTCTGGGAACTGTCTCTCCCGAACTCAACTCTGGAACTCGAACTCGAACTGATTTCTGCTCGCTACGACTTTGCTTATATGGACGCCGACCAAAACCGGGGTGGGTTTGTCGGCGCCGGGGGTTCCTCGATAATTCTAAATACCTATCAACTTCTTTTATTTTTGGTAAGGAATTTTCCACTTCTTTCCATTTTTTGGGAGCCTTCTCTTACTCCCACCTTCTCACCATACTTCAGAGGGGCGTGAACTGCCCTCCCCACTTCTTCGTAGCAACCTCTCATACCCATCCTCTAGGTGGGCGGCGACAGCTTCCTCCTTGTGTCACGTGATCACCACTCGGCCAATGATATCCAGCCGGGCGTGTGCGATCCCTCGGGCTTTGTTTCAGGGAGAAAAAAATATCTTGCTTAAAAAAAAAAAAAAAAAATTATCTTTTTCTTTTCCTTTTCTTTTTTTTTTAATTGCAGTTCTAATTTTCTCTGGCTGCAAATAGAACAATGCGATCGGTGGTGGTCATAACTCTTGTTCTCCCCTGGACTTCGTCAGTCAGATTATCGCTAATTATCAGAATGTGTGGTCTATTTGACACAACACAATCGTCCGTCACCTAAAAAAAAACATTTCCATGGTTCCAGTCATTCTTTGGTGCACATTTCTGATAACATAGTTTTATTATCGCAGCCAAATATGTCTTTTCAAAAGAAAAACTGTCAGTCGCCACCTCGTGTGCGGCTTTGACACAATTAATTTTTCATATCTATCCAAAGCCTTGTAGTTCACCTGTTTTTTGCCAATTATCAAAATAACGTTTTCAATTGGATTTTTCTTTGGCTAGTCGGTCTGTGCTTTGCTTAATCAGATGTTTTCCCGCATTAGCGGTTTGTTTATGTAACCCCGATAACACAGCTCGTCGCCAGAACACAACGATTCCTTTATCCACTTAGAATTTTTCTGCCATTGTAATGACAGTTTTTGCCATTTGCTACTTATCTAAATATCCTTTATCCATAGTCGTGGGTGTCCTACTTATCATCCACGTTTGGGTCTCGCCTCTCTTTTCTTTTCTTTCCTTCCTCTCTTTCCTTTCTTTTCTTTTTTTTTTTGCCTTGGTAAATGGTGCCACACTATTTTTTGGGATTCTGATCTTTCAGGGTTTTAAATTCCGGCTTTCTGAACGTTACGCATTTAGATACATTCGGAATTTCAAATTTCGGGATTTTAAATTTCAGGATTTCAAAATTCGGGATTTTATGATTCGGGATTATATACCAGACCCGTGTAACGGTCATCTAGTTGTCATGAGTTTAATACTAAGATCAGGAAATGAAGTGATGATTCAGTAAGATTGAACAGTAACTGTCATCAGATAGAAAACATATCTCAATAATCAACACATAACATTCATCTGCCAAAACAAGGGACAACTGATGAGGACCGAAACGTTGTGTAACATAGTTTAAAACCTACAATCCCCCCTGTTATTCACCGGCGAGAAACAAACAATTTCTTCCGCGAACCACAGTTCTAAAGAACAGTCTCTCAAGTAGATATTTCCCCGTTTATAACATTCTTAACCTGTTCAAGTCTAGATTTAGCAGGTATTTCCCCTCTATCCTTAGGAAATACCCCTTTACCTTAAACCTCTATAACCCACTGAGTGTGTGTCTATGTGTGTGTGTTCGAGCGCATTAGAAATTATTTTTATTGAGTCCTTTTCTACGGTTTATCAACTAATTGCGTATTAATTAAAGCCAGAAAATATGTTTAGATTGTATGAATTTTGGGGAAGATAACAGTGATTAGATAACAGAAGTGTAACGAAATAACCCATAGCTGAGTGGACAAAAGGTCGATTCATACATTTCCCAAGGGTATTTGTGCATAATTCAATATAATGAACCCGACTGAAATTGGAAATCAACTTTTCGTTGAACAGTTCCGAGGCATTATTAAATACCACCCCCCCACATATCCAAACTAAATGTACCTGGCATTCCCAAGTTGCCATCTATCTAGGTACTAACCATGCTTGACATTGCTTAACTTCGGTGGTCTTACTAGAACCGGTGTTTCAATGTGACATGGTAGTAAACCTCCATTAGAAATAGAAAATTTTAAATCTTGAATATCTCAAGCCTTTGGAAAAAAATAATAAAATTCATGTTCCTTCTGTCTAACATCTAACGAACTTAATCATAAAATTGTTAATCATTTTCACGTAAATATTTATATCATTAAAGGTATCACAATTTTCAGAAGGTAATCTTATGCTGTTGAACCATTACAATACTTAGCTTTTAAACATTAAAAAAAACTACCATTTTCAATCTTTCAGTCTGTTGCCTGTTCGCAATATAGGCCTCAGAAATTATTATCGTTTGCAGTCAGTTCGTACTTCTACGAAGCATCTTGTCATTTATGTGAAGGCCGACGGTTATTTTGACGGACGTCTATTCTCAGCAAATCGCATAACGTCGTTATTTCCCAATGACAGTAAGTCGGTCCAACGCACCAAAAGAACGCATCTGACCCTGACTTAGCTTCACCTGTCGATCTTCTCTGACTTGTGTCCCTACCAATGACAACTAAAGTAAGAATCGTTATTTATGTCTTTTCCTTTCCATCTCATATATGATTCTTCTTTTTCATGGCATTTCGATATTACGCAAGTGAGGAAACTGGTTACGTGTTCGTGAGCTGCTGCCAAAGAGATTATTTGAATTTCATGAAAATAACTATTCCAAAAGACACATGATAACTTTTCGCGCTCAAAGATGTACCAATCTCGTACGTAAAAGACCGAATATATATATATATATATATATATATATATATATATATATATATATATAGCTAAAGTTTAAAATTATACTTCCAGACCAAACGACTTTGTCGGAAGATACAAAAAAACTTCATTTAAAAAAGCCAAAATAGTTTTTACCGGTATTGTTTAACAAAAGAATTTCTAAATATATACATATATACATACATAGACACGCACGCACACACACACACACACATATATATATATATATATATATATATATATATATATATATATACAGTGTAACCCGGATATAAGAGACCCGGATATAATAGAAACCCGATATAAGAGAAACCTGGATATAAGAGAGATTTTCTCTGGTCCCAAATTAGAGCCTGTGTTAATGTAAACAAAATAGACGAAACCCGGATATAAGAGAAACCCGGATATAAGAAATTTGTTCTCCGGACCCGACAACTCTCTTATATCCGGGTTACACTGTATATATATATATATATATATATATATATATATATATATATATATATATAAATGAATAAAACGAAAGAAAGCTCAAAAATATGTGGAAGAAGATAACTACCACTTTGTAGAAGAGACTTCCCAGTGGATTCTTCCTTAAATACTCCAACCAAAATCTATTAAAGTCAATTTTCAATCTAACAATCCTACATGTTCTAATCATATTAATTTCTTACACTTCTCTTTCATTCATATCACACACAGTTATTCACCATTATCTCTTAACAGTAAACTTCTAACTTGAGTGGCTCAGGTGTTTGTATTGTCCGAACTTTTGTATATAAGCATAATGCTGTTTTCAACTATACAATTCAATTCATGCAAGAAATATTTCCCGTATGTTGAGGGTTTCATTTGGTAAATGTTTTCCTAATTATCTTTTGATTGACACTAATATTTACTGACAATTTAAACATTCCTTTTCCGGGTTCATAATTCCACAGTGGCTTTGAGACATCATTTTCAAAATTCCTGCTGTCTACAGCTAAGTATATTGTGCACAAATTCGAATAGCACATTGTCGGACATAGAGAACCAATGACAACAGGTAGAGCTTTCACTTGACCCATCTTATAGAAGCCTCATCAATCATTTATTTCGTCTCTACTGTTGTCTGGACAAGAATGAACCGAAAGTGTCACGCGTATTATATTATCCACCGCCATTTCTCGTTTGTTTCTCCCAACACAGTTTAAATGAATGTCGTCTACGAAACACACAACACCGGTTTTCAAAGATAATTCCCCGCTCCAGTCATCTAAAATGAGGTGATAAGTACTTTTTCACTAATATATCTCAAAAGATATTTACTATTTAAAATTATTTGTACAAACCCCGTATATATATATATATATATATATATATATATACACACACACACACACACACACACACACACACACATATATATATATATATATATATATATATATATATATATATATATATATATATAAACGATATTTAAACTATTTTAACATGACAATGATTTTTCCAGTTGCATCTCCAACTATTTAACCCATAGCTGGTGAAAAGATATGGCTTCATACCTTCCCACGGTATTTGTGCGTAAGTGAATGTGAAGAATCCGACCGGGTTTGAACTCTGATTTCTCATTTCGTGTTAAGTGGCTTTGCATTATGACAGATAGATAGATAGATAGATATTGACCGCAAAACATCGATATCTCTTATTCTTTCTTTGAGGTTTGAACCGCTTCTGCTGACAAAGCAGAATGTTTTGCTCGTAAATGTTCTTTAAATTCTACTCTTGACACATGTGGTGTACTTTTGCCTGATCTTTCATTTAGAACTGATTTCCTTTTGAGTGATATGCATATAACTCCATTTAAGATTTTTCCTATCAATTCTACACTGAATACTCACAAAGCATGTGAACCTGATAGTATTTCTGCATTATTCTATAAAATATGCACCACGGAACTTGTTCATGGTCTTTCTATACGCTGCAATAAATGCCTAAACTTAAAATTAATTTTTATTTTGTTTTCTAAATTTTAATTTTCAGACTAGTTAGGTTAATTTGTATAAAATTTCGTATATATGCTTATATATCGTGTGTAATCTGGCTCACTTTGAGGATTTTGCAACTAGTGAGACTTTATTTGATAGATAAAAACGCAGGAAAATGAAGAAAAATGGTTGTTTTTTTTTTTCACTTTTTTCCATCTTTTTGCTTGTTTTATGTGAATCTCAATATCGCTATTCTCAAAGGCTGGTGAAGTAATGGTCAGTATGTCATCTCAGACGTCCCCAACCCAAGTTACTTCGTCCTGCTTGTTTGCCCCCACTTAACCTAACCAAACATAGCACATTTGGTTCGTAAATGAAGATGTAATTTTGAAGTCAGCCACACACTTTTCATTAAATAACCATTGATTAGAACTAGCAAGATTAACAAGAATTTCCCAATGTACTAGAAGCTCTTATTAAATCTGAGAAGTATAAATATCTTCCATGCACGGTCTTCTTTCAGATAATCAATATGGCTTTCGCTTCTGTAGGTCAACTCCTGATATGTTAACAATTATTATTAAAAGTGTCTATCAATCTTTACATAAGAATTGTGAAGATCAAGCTGCTGCTTTTGATATCTCGAAGGCATTTGTCATGGTTTGGCATACTGGTCTTCTTGAAATGTTATGGCATATTTGGACGAATTTTTGAACTCATTCAGTTTTTTCTTCTAAAACTGCGAAATGAAAGTTGTCTTGAATGGCTACTCGTCTAGATCTTTTTACATTAATGCAGGTTTTCTCTAGATCACTCTCGTTGGACCTACGTTGTTTCTTTTTTTCATAAATGATCTATAATCTGTTGTTAAATGGGCAAATTAGATGTTTGTTAATTTTAACGCCTCATGAAATAACTACACATTCTTTTATCATCTGAGAGGACTCTTTTTACCGCCCATCAGCATGGCTCAGGCGAACCTTCAGCAGAGTGACTCATTGTGGCTTCTCAGACTAACTTTTTCAGCTGATATAATGTGGAAAGTGTATCTGCTAAAAATGTTGGTTCACTATTTGGTGCTCGATATTTTTTCTCGCTAGAATACATCTTACGTATATATAAACCTAACATGCGTTCTTGCTTTGAAAATTGCTACCAAATCTGGCCTACTGCTCCTACTATAGTTTTCGAGATCCTTGATAAAATCCGAAGAAAAATGTGCAATATTATTGCCTTGAGCTGACAACTCAGGTTCATCCCATTTTCCACCGCCATAATGTATGTTCCCTGTGCATTTTCTATAAAAACTTTCATGGTAATTTGTTCTGATGAACTTTTCTCCATGGTACACAGATTTATGAATTTAAACGCAATACTAGATTGGCGGTAAGGTCTCATCGCTTTACAATTTAAATGGCGATATTTTACCGTAAGTTCTGTGCAAAAGTTTTTATATCGCACTTATCGCCTGTCAAATTCTCTTCCGGATTTTGCTTCCCAGACAAATTTGATCTTAAAAAAATTAAATGCAATATCCCTCGTTATATTCTGTCTTCTCAATTCTTAGTATTTTATTGTACTCTCTCCTTAATAGTAGTTCTAGAACATGTCAATCATCAGTTATCTTCTGTCAATTCCCCTCTCCAAGATGTCCACCGCCTTAAACAGATACTTAACTTAAACACTTTGGGTCCATTCACTTGATCTAACTAAACGCCTTTATTCACTGTGCTATATGTCCTTGTGTACATCTAATAACTAACATCCATTAGACATGGCACGGAGAACTAGAACAGTCTATACCACGTGAACGAAATAAAGGGTTCAGTTCGACATTGCAAACAACTGGATAAGGCCGAGCGTTCAACGGCCAAAACATTGTAATAAATATGGCGACAAAATGAGGAATAACAAATAGTATATATATAACGTATATATAAATAAATAA